>JAIPRK010000197.1:0-306257 GCA_025469195.1 Chaitophorus viminalis
AAATCGAAGATTTATTAAAAGATTATGAGGCTAAAAAAATTAACCGCTCACATTTCATTAGTTTGGCATCATCCCATTATAAAAAATAACATTGTAAAACTTAAAACTATATTTGACTAAATTAATTTATAGTAAAATTAAATATTGACTTATTTTGTAGATACCTATATTATTATTATTGTAACATTTTATTTATTTAACTATATTGTATTATTTTATATAATATTAATTCACATTGCCTTAGTTTGGCATCCATCATACTATAAACATATCATTGTATAACTTAAAACTATATTTGACTAAATTAATTAATTAATGAATTAATTTTTAGATATATTATTATTATTGTAACAGAAACGGATTGGTTGGTGGCGGAATCGATAGGTTGTTTTTAGACTACCTGAACTGGCGGAGTCGTACTGGCGGAATCGATGCTACATTAGCGGAATCGATAGGCCCCCCCATTGCAATGACCGTTTGTTTTGACCATTGACCTATTGTTAATCTTCTTAAATATACATCCTAATGCACAGTATACATTACAGTAGATTTAATATTTACATAAGTATGCTATTTCTTTTGTTTCAAATATAATAAACATAATAAGCCTCTTATTATTCATGAAATGTTTGTAAATAAGAATTGTCAATTTTGAGTAAAACTGTATCATTAAAATGTGTGGGCTATTTCTGAGTGGTATAATTTAAAAATATTGTAGTAGAACATTTTTCACTGAGCTAAAACTAATTATATTATATGTTTTCTTAGGAACTAAGGAATTATTACAATATATGTTTGTAAAACATTGACGCACTCAAAATAAATATGATGATAAATAAATATCCATGAACAAATAATAAATATTCACACTGCCATGACATATAATTATTGAGAGCTTATTGAATGCAAACAAGAAAATCGCATACTTATATTTATATATAAAGGTACAAAAACGATAACATAAAAAGTGTCACGTATAAAGAACTATAATTAAAATACCGATCAAAATGGTTCCACATCATCAATTCTAGAGAAGTCCAGGTAAAACGGAAGTATATTTTTTTTAAACGATGTATCAAATTGTTAAATTAAGTATCATAATCATGTGTAATATTAAGCAATATTTTATTGTAGATACATTTTTAGAAAACGTCAGTACATTATATTAACTACGACGTAAAATATTAATTAAATTATCAACTTGTTTTACATAGCTTTAATCTTAAAAGTATAATTAAATTACTCAAGTACCTATAGCATTTATTATCGCTTTGATTTAAAATCTAAAACGTAATAAGTTATTAAAATCTTCGGACGAAATAAAAAAATACTATTAAATTAAGTGCAATATGATTTGAAAATATTTTTAATTATTTTTAAATTTTTACGGTATACAATAACGGTATATGATTTTTTTTTTTTTGTGAGTCAATATCTCCTAGATTTACTAATCTGCGAGAAAAAAATTCGTGAAATATTATAAAACATACATCGAGAGTGCTGTGGAACATTTTTACTCAGAGTTCTGTTTCAAATCAAATCAATGGGACTACAGTTTAAATCTGTGTAATAACGGGATATTATATTTATTATGTGGTTTTGGAACTTTTCATTTTTGTCATTACAAATCACTAATTTAAAATTTGATTATTAATAATATAAGTCTTACTGGTAATGTAACTGTGATAAGAATTAAAACCATAATACCTACAATCGCTAAAATCAATGGCTTGCAGACCAGTTATTATATTATATTATATTATACCTGACGATTAATAGCAATGACGTATCCCTAACTTACTTAACCTAGCTAGAACATATTGAGATAATAATCATAATACATATTTGTAAAACTAAATTAATGAACATCATGGGCGTACTCACGGGGGAAATCCTCCGATTATGGTCATTTTTTTTTTTTTTAGGTATTAATATGAAATTTCCTGTTTAACTTATATTTAATGATAATAACCAAAAAATGAAATAAAATCAATGAAAATGTATTAGACTTGTTATCATTACCCGCAATTATCATGTATGAAACGACTGAAAACTTATTTGAGGAACTAAATGACTGAAATAAGGAGTACGTACTTGATGTACTCACATGCCCAAAAATCAAAGAAAATTGATATAATTTTATAAAAAAATAAAGTATGTTATAATTCAACGTATGCTGTTTTTTATGTAAAAAGAGCTGTGGGGGCATAGTCTTCATATTTATGAACATTTCCCCCCCCTCCCAATAAAAATTTCTGAGGACGCATATGCATTGAATTTACTAATAATTACTGACTAAATTTTTATCCTATTTGAAGAATAGTAGTTTAATATATAATATTGTTATCGCTCAATACTATTACTATACATTATATGATTATGCTACATCTGATACCTACATCCCGGGCTAATTTAGGATTTTTTCATCCTGGGACGACAATATATATAGGTACCTACCTAATTTAAATAAAAAAATTATAAATAAATACATTATTATTTGAAAAAAAAATTTTAAGTAAATTAAAATGATTAAAATACATGAATTATGTAATAAATGACTTCAAACTTTTAAATAAACATTATATATATATATATATATAAAACGTTTTAATAAATTTGTAATATGTAATATAAGAAAAAAGTAAATCAAGATAATGTGTTAGGATAAAAATTTAATACTTCAGCCATTCGGGAAAATAGTTCCTTCTGTGTCACTCCCCCTCTCCCCTCAACACACACCACTAAGTACTTTTACTTAGCTCTGGATATATCAGTATTTACGCGGCTGAACAAGCATGACTACAGAACACGTATTAATTTATCACAACAATTCATTACATAAACAAAACTTTTACAGATACTTGTAATCGCGAAAATGTTCGGAGTAAAAAAATCATGGCAATATATCTTATTTGCTCTGTTGATAGTTGGGTCTTTATCGTACGGCGCTAGTATCGGTGAGTATTACACATGAGATTAGAAATACTAAAAATTTATTATATTCGATATGAATGTAATGATAGGTTATTTGTTTTATAATGAGTTGTTGTGCTTCAAACTAGATTCTGATGCGCTATTTCATAAGATTAGAGTCTTCGGAAACATCGGTACTATGCCAGAATATCAACTACTCGGAGATTGGCCAATATATCAAGATCGATTAGAACAATATTTTTCTGCAAACATGATCGAATCCGACAGACGAGTGGCTGTTTTACTTACGAGTATTGGTGATCAAACATATAAAATACTCAGAGACGTATGTGATCCCGATCCTCCATCGAGCAAATCATATGAGCAGTTGATCGCAATATTAAGAAATCAATTTTCTCCTCGTACGTCGGTCTTCAGAAGCAGAATATTATTTTATAGTTTGATGCAAGCTCCTGAAGAGAAAATCAATGACTGGTACATCAGGATTAAGAATAATGCCATATCATGTAAATTCGGCCATGCACTAGACAGTATAGTGAAAGATAAATTCGTTTCTGGTTTATTAAGAGGCCCGATTTTAGACAAATTGTGCGAAGAAAATCATGAAAAAACTACCAACGAGTTAAAGGAAATCGCTTTGATTAAAGAAGCCAATATGGAACCAATTGGAGGGGACATCAATGGACGAGCATTTGGTGACAAACGCAAGTACAACAAGAAGTCCACGAGTACTGGACTTTGTTTTTCATGTGGCAAAAGTAATCATGGTTTTTATATAAATGTAAATCATTATAGAATTAAATTGTATTGTAATATTTAAGACTGTCATAACTCGCTAAAAAAATTAAAATTCCATAAAAAACCACCATTGAGTCATAGATAATGTTCTTAACTTAAAGTTTAAATAGATCAGATCACTTTTTTTAAATCCAACAGCGTAAAATTAGTACTAGTGAATGCATATTTCCTATGTTCTATGTTTGTAATACGGAGACAACACATGTATGTAGCGTCCAATTAAAAATTCAGCTATTGATACCACACATTTGAAACTATTGTACCTATCTGTGCAATCTATATTTTATGACTATTAATTATTTTTAACAAAATAGTAAAAACTTGATTGATACTGCCATGATCTCACCACTATATGTCATAAACCTATAAAAGCAACGTTCATAATTGAATGTAATAAAATTATACGGTAAAAAAATATTTTTAATTTAAAAAATATTTGTTTTGTAATATTATTCTATATTACAAAATGATTATGATAATTGACCCAGGAAAAAACCAAGGAAGCAGGTTCCCCTACTTAACCTCTTCTCTACGAACGCTCTTAGTTGGTAGAATGTATGTTTAGGAAATTAATGTTCAAATTAAATATAACGAACGTATTAATCATATTATTGTAACGATTACAATTGGTCGATGCTGTAAAAAAAAAAATAAATAAAAAATAAAGAAAATAATAGTCATTACACCGGAATATTGAAGTACAAAATTATTGGCTAAAGCGTACGAGTACCTAAGTACTATTCTTAGGAATAAGATTGGAAAAAATTAAAAACTTAAATATTCGGGTCCAATGAAAATATTCAAATAAAATATTTCGTAGAATATAACATTATGACGAGAGAGGCAAAAGTTTTTTTTTTTTTTCTATTAGTGAAGACTTGTATAATAAAGGTTAAAAAGCAACAAAAAAGATAATCATCAAAGTAATGTATAATAGGCAATAGTAATTGGGGTTTTTATGGTGGAAGGTCTGGTATCGAAAAACGACATTCCGTACCTACAAAATACTTTTCTGTTATTAATTCTTAATCATAAAACAATTTTATAAAATAAATTAATATGCTCATATGTCATATCAGATGGTAATTTTTATAATTACAGAACTATTGCAGACATCTTATTTTAGCAAACATGACGTGATTACAAAACAATTTATTCCTGGTAAGGATGTTTAATTACTATTATAGATAGGTACTCCACGTAACAAATTTACTGTTATCAAAATACACAGTTTTAGCTGTTCCAATTGATTGTACCAGGTGTATTTTAGTACGGAATGATTTATTCTCCATGAGAATCGACTCTATAAATAGACTTTATAATTTTTAATATATCTACTAATGTTAATAAAAATAATTTTTATAACATAATTATTATGTTATGCAACAGAACAAAATCATACACCAATAAAATAACATTATACGACCATACATTGAATAAATTATATACAACACGAATTATATTGATGGAAATTGAATGAATCGATTTAAATTTTTTCAACGGTTTTTAAACGTCGGAATTCAATACCAGGATAGATTTGAAATCATTTCTGGCCCAAGAGTTCCCTAATGTTGATCTAATTTTTGTTTGGAATTCAGAACATACATTTTTATTTTTATTTCACTCGATTAAAGACTAAGAGAGATTAATTTTGGTATCCGTAATTCGCAGCAGAAACACGACCTAACGATATTAACGATATTCATTCCAAGAAAAAGGATGAAAACATTTCAACAATTAATGGTAAGGAAGTGTATGATTACAGCAGTCCTGATTAAACAATAAATTAAAAATTAGTATCAAAAACATGTTTATTTTATAGTATATTTTTTATACACGAATTTTACCAATCTTACATATTTATATAAAAACAAAAAACTATTTTTAATGAAATGTTACTTACAATAAGTTGCTATAATTACTCCGAAGATGACCCTAATATTTTACGAAGTAAAATCATTATTTTATTTCTCAAAAAGTGTTGACCGTTATGGATAGTCCTTAACTAACAGTTCGTTTGAAACTCAGTTACCTTGGACCGTTCAACAAATAACAATATACCTAAATCGCTCTCAACTACAGATGAATTTTATCGATTCAAACTTATAGTAATAATTAATAACTTTACATACCTAATCGATCTTTAAATGCAATAAAAATATATTTTTAACACTCATAGTCTCGTTTTTTATTCTACTCTATGATTATAGATGATCAGAACATTACGGAAAATGACAATGAAGATAATGGTGATATAGAAGAAAAAAATTAGAATTAGTACAATGCTATCCTAAAAATGTCTTATAAATAAGTAATATTATAACTACAATAAACTAATATAATAATGTAATAACAATAATGCATTTGAAACATTTAAACCATCAATTAAATAATTTGTGCAATGGTATTGTTAATAAACTATTAATTCGAAATAAATTTTAACAATTATAACTTTTTTATTATATTATTATTTTATCAAGTTGTGTATCACTTTTGATTTTAAACTGTTTTTGAAATTTGGAAGATTGCGATAAATATTTTAAGTAACAGTTTTTTATTATTTTAGTAAAAATATGAATTGCCTACCTATATTATTTATTTTAAATTTTGCTTTTCCCCGTAAACCCTCTTTTGGCCTTCCGGGTACTCAAGTCTCACGAAATTATTTAAGCAGCATTTGTCAAACCCGAAATAAATTTTTCATTTTTAATAAATAATAGATGAAGAAAAAATTAATATCTTCAAAAAGATTTGAATTTATTAATCAGAATAATGTAGATTTTTATTTATCAAAATAAATTAATATCTAATTTTAATATCCGAAATGTTAAAGAATTAACAAAAGATATAATATAAAGACTCGAAAGATCACAAAATCACAAATTTTCAAACATATTATATAATGACCTTTTTTATAGATATTTAAAAAATTCAAGTTATACAATCGTACAACGAATATTTATGTATTTCTATAAAAACTTTCAACATTTAAATTATTATTACGTAATAAAATGTTTTTTTTAGAAAAACAAAAATTGATTTTGTCTTAATAAATTAGTATTAATAACTACCTAGTTTTAAATTTTACAGTAGGTAGTGTACATAAATGTACTTGTTTATGGTTTTAGGGAAAAATTAAAAGCAGATTAATTTAATCCATATTATATATCAACAATTTTAAAAATTGTATAAACATCTTAAAATCTAACAGACAATTTCTATTTTAAAACTGTATAAAAAATTGTATTTAGAATTACTATTAAAAACTTTACTGATTACTTATTTAAGTATGCACGAATATAGTGTACTTAATATGTCAAAATAACCACGCTTTTTAAAATAACTTATTGATGAAATGATGACAACTTGCATGCTAACGGATTTAAATGGAATATAATATGTGGTATTTTATAAGACATTATTTAAAAGATGACGGTAATAATTATTAAAATATACCACACAAAACTGTTGTTATATATTTTACATTTTTAAATTCATAATTATTTTTTATAAATTCGAATTTTATTAAATAATACTGTAAATTTAATAATTTAAACGATAACATATATATTATTGGGTACAAAAAACTTTAATAATAGTTACAAAATGTAATTATTATTTACTCTCGTAAAATATCATATTTGTTAAGAAGTAATAAATAGGCAAACAAATAATTAAACGGTTTAAAATGATTTAATTTTTTCATTCGTTCCTTCTGTTGCATATTTGCCAATTTTTTGGAATGGAATATCGATTATTAACGTCAGAATGGTTGACAATCCCACAATCAGTATAATTTGGCCCACGTCAAACTGAAAAAAAAAATGTAAACACATAACATACCACAAGAAAACTCGAGTTCTCGACACATGAGTATTTACACCATATTGATGAATTATATATTACCATGGTAGTTATAGAGTGCAAAGACGGACCTCTTGCTGTCCCGACGAAATAGAAAAATACAGGATACTGCACCAAATAAACGGCATACGAGATGTTAGAAAGGAACGCAAACGGTTTACAGCATAATAAACTTCCAAACCAACCTAAATTATTATAATTTTAATACGAGGATGTATTATATTTGGTTTCACCTTCTAACCGCCGAGCCCGTTGTCGGTAGCAATGACACACCACAGTATAAAGACGGACCACAGAATAGGTGCGATAGCGTTGAAAATCGCCAGATGTGTACTGTTGTACTCGTAGTTCATATCGGACAGTTGATAAGGCCCAAAAACTGCCAGCAAACCACAAGCTGTAGCTATGAACCACGATTTCTTGACTTGTTCCTGTACTTACATTAATAATGAATAAACTATTTACACGACAAATCGATTTGAAAATGAACACGGTTATACACACCCTGGAGATATCTAGACGACCGCGTTGCTGCATCCAATAGCCAACCAAAAAGCCCATTAGATAAACAGTTGCTCGATGAGTAGGCAAAGTGTACGTCAAGTCGAATGTACGGTTCAATTGTGAAATACTAATGAATAAAAATAATCATAACGATAACATTTTGGTAGGTACTAAATTGTACAATAAATGGCACAGTTTAAAAACAATAGGACGCTTACTCCGATCCAAAATAAACAACTGTGGCCAAATTATAGTTTTTAACGGCTTGATAACGAATAATCGTGGATGCTGAAATGATAGCAGCAATTATTAGCAGCGCGGCAGCTTTACTTTTTCGTAATAAGTACATCAATGGGATAGCCATCACAAACAATTGAAAGTCAATAGCGAGTTGATGAGTATGCGTTAAACACTGTAAACAGAAACAATCTATTGTTATACATTTATACATTATCAAAACTGTAAAATAGGTAAACTTATACCATATTTTTAAAGCCAAACAGATTTTGAATATATAATATGTTTTTCCACCAGCTCTGATAACAGAGATCCGAGTGTCGCGTTATGACCAAATTCCACATAGGTCCATAATTCATTCCGGGTAAATATTTGGTGCAAACAAACATTACAGTGACTAAAGTTGCTGTTAACCTAAAATTATAAATGTATTTGACAATGACGTATCTCAGGGGGCTAGAGGGAGTGATCACCACGGGCGGCATAGTGGATAATAGATAAAATTACTTTATATTTGTGACTTTATTACAAAGAAAAAATAATGTTTAAAGTTTAAACTACATTCTTTCTTTTTTATTAATTTTTGTTCGACTTCTTATGAAAGCCAGTCCTTTCATGTGTGTAAAGCTCTAATTGTCATTTAAATGTATTGTACTATATTAATATCTTAAGTAGTAATATTGTAATTAGTGAATGTAGACTAACAAACTGAGAGCATTTAGCTTGTTCATAAATGAATAATTTAATTTTTTAGTCACTTTTATGTCTATTATAGATTACAATATAGAAGAGTGATTTTATCTAACGGCTAGAAATTATTTAATGGAAATTTTGAATTGAATAGCCAATGTCATCTGGTTTTATTAGAAATTACAAAATGTGAATACATAAAAAATAAAAATTTAACAAATAAGTTAAAAAGTGCCAGAAAAGATAACGATAAAACACAGGTCGTATTATGGATGGTCGCAGGTAGGTGTAAAAAGTCAAGTAATTTTCGTGTGAAGGGAAGAAGCTGGAAAAACATTAGCAATCGAGTTCCAAATTTCTGAATTCGTTTCTGGTATTTGGTAGTCTAGTTATGTATAGGTAAACTAACTACTATCAAAAAAGATCACTATATTTTTTTTTTTTTTATATTGATCTTTTTTGAATAAATGTAGTGAAAGGTTGCCTACCTTCAAAATTTGTATCTATATGTGTATTTTCATAACATTAATAGAAATAATAATTTAGAAATAGTTCTTTTAGGTATTACATATTTTATAATGCAGTTTTCATAAGTAAGAAAATGTCTAATCAAAGAAAAAGTATATTCTATATGAGACGGTTATTATAAAAAACATTATATAATATTTCATAAGGTTTGATATTATTTTCTCCTCTACTGTCGGTTAAACAAGAGGAAAAAAGAAAGAAAAAAGGTTTGATATTAAAAGGTTACTGTTCCCTGTTTTTTAAATTATTAATGTAAAAAAAAAAAAACGATTAAAAATGTGTAAGTACTAACCGTATATAACGTGATATAACACTCTTCACAGGTGAAAATCGACTCAATGTGTATGCTGCTAATAAACCGCTAATGGCCAAGAAAGAATCTGTGTATAAGTATGCTACTCTTCCTATAACTAGCCAGGGTTTAGACATATTCTACAAAATATTATGTACTTACATAAAATTCGTATGTAAAAATACTAAATATTAAATATTTATAATCACTTCAGACATCTCGGTTTTATTTAAATACGGCAAAAACATTTTCGCCATAGCCATGTGACACAAGAGTAAAGCGATCATATTCAGAGCTCGCAATCCTTGTAAACTTTTAAATCCGTTTCTAGCCGGAGAAATGAATAGAGATTTAAAGTTCGGCGTGATCGCAAACGAGTTCCTCAAAACCATATTCACCCGTAGCATAAAGGGTGCGTTTCGTTTCACATCAGCTATTATTGAGGAAACATAAAAAGAGCGATATTTTTATTTAATCAAGGACGAGTACACATCTATAGTAAGTATAGTAACCAAAAAATTATTGCGTACGGTCAAGATCGTCTGGTACGGTAAATGCTCCAATTCCAAACGGGATAAAATTAAAAACTAAAATGGCCATTAAAAATCGTGCCCAGTCGAAATCTGTTGAATTTTTCGGCACACGTTTCACCTGACACATATCATTCTCAACAAGTATCTCAACGTTTGGGAAATGCTGAACAGTTTCCATAATTGCAGAGGATACGTCATCCGAGCCACAAGTTGACGGTACACAAACGCCCCAGTACACGGTAGAGAATTTTGGTAAACGGTGACCCGGCTAAAAATTACACTTACTGTTATAAGTTATAAACATATTATAACTTAAAACACACTGATGACACAGAATGTGTTGAAAACTCACATCGGTTAGATTATTTCTGACTTGGTGGTAAGCACTAATTTGGTCGTCAAAAACTGGATGTTTCAGTTGAATTGCAGCTAAACAGTACTTGCCTGATATTCCATTGTTGTCGTTTACGTTAATGCACTCGTCGAAGTCACCATATTGATTTAAATTGCCTCTCAATATCCCCGAAGGTATTTTGGCCGACGAATCAATCACTGAAATCGTTATACACATGTTATGATATTAGATAAAATAATCAACCGTAAATGAACGTAAAAATTATATGAAATAAAACCAACTTTCCAATGCCCATTTGTTTAAATTTCCGACTCCGTCCAGCATAACATTCGTGTCTACGCTACATTGTTTATTTACACTGTTCTTAAGCTTGTCGTAAAATCCGAAAGGAATTGATTCGAGGCTTGCCCACGCAGAGGCCAAAGAAAAAAAAACAGAAAATAATATTGAACCTTTCATTGTCGGTTGTTACGATGCAATTAACACGTACAGGCATACAACGGAGTTAGTTATAAGACGGGATTCAGGAAGTATCAGGTGGGTCGTAAAAAGTACAACACATGTAATTTAGCAATGTTACTTCCTTTTAATGCAAATTGACTATTGTTATGTTGTTTTGACATACACTTGTCTTGTAAATATATATCATACAGAAATAAAATGGTATTTATAAATTAAACTGCAATACAATCCGATTGAGTAGTTCTAGCTGGCCAATCGCATATTAATTGGTCTTGATTCCAAACAGTGCCAGGTTGACAAGTGAAAATCATCAGTTTATTGTGATTGCACCTGTAATACTGTAACATGAATAAAATACAATATATTATAGATTTTTCAAGTAAAAATATAAACGTAATAATGTAAAACGTAAAACCCACAGTTCAAATATTGTGTGATATATTTCAAAAAATAACCATTAACTAAAAGATAGATTAGGTATAAGACTAAAATACATGTTCCTTTATTTACCATGTTCCTACATACTATCATTGATTATAAAAAATACCAAATTAAAATAAAATAAATAATATTTATAATCAATGTTACTACTTATCATACAATTATTTTAAAATACCCATTATAATATAAGTATAATTATGAATCATGATATAAAGCAATTTTAAAATATTCACAACATCCGGTTTTTACAAGACCAACTTCAATAATTTTATTGCTATTTTATAAATAACAATCCTAATTATTTGATTTATATTTTAATTTAATTTGTATTCATTTTCAATAAATAATAATAATTATATTATATTGAGTAAGTATTATATTGTATAATAAAGAATTATAAGAATTTAATTGTTGCTAGGCTTTAAGTTTATTTTTTTTATTATTTACTTATACGTTATACACATCGGCGTAACTAGAGAGGCTAGGAGGCTTAGCTCCACTAAATAAAGTACTAACCCCCCTCATCTCAAGAAAAAGTCCTTCAACACTTGAAAAATTCAAAATACTTCTATTTTTTATATATTACGACTCAAGCCTTCCTAAGTTCCTAATCCTAGTTACGCTTACGTTTAAAGAACCAAAATATGAATACAAGGTTATGAATAAAATTGGTATATTATAGTCAAGTCAATGTTATAATCAAATGCTTCCAGGATCATTAATTTACTGTTTCATACTGAATTTTTAAATATATTCAAAACTCAAGTACATAGCACCTGTGTATTATATTTTTTAATTTTTATAATTTACCACCTAATTTAAAATGTTTTATATTATACATCATCAAGTATTAAATACAAAAATACATACAAATAATTTTTAGTAATAAAGATGAATTGAAACTCAGTTTGACACACATTTTAAAATTTTAAATAATTAAGTAATGGTCTTTCGTGTAAAAATAATTCGTTATTATCAACGTTTATGTGATACTTTTTTCAAAACTACTATTGTTGTTGATTGTTGTTTCATTTCAATACCATACATTATTGCTACCTATATCCTAAATACAAAGCAAATACAATATTGAAATGCTGAAAGTAAAACGTGGACTTACATAACAAACATTAATGTATGTAAATTTTCTAGTGTCACCTCTCAGACAGCTGTTCCAATTTTTGCGACAAAATAAAATTATTTACAAATCAGTCATGCCATTTTTATGAGAATATATATGATATTATTGTGTACCGGTAATGGTAAACGGTATGGTAAACGGTGATAATGTTAAACGCTTAATATCAAATATGCAATTAAATATTAGTTTAGTATCAATACGTTTAGATAAAATGTACATGCGAGTTAAAAATTCATAATAAAAATTTAACACAGGTAATATCAACTAAAATAAACTAGTCCGACCATTGTATTACATAGTAGCTAATCTAATACCAATATCTATATGTTTAGTATGTACCGTGTACGTAAAAAAATTAATGAGCCGGGGAGGAGTTGGAGTGCAGATGTTTATTTCAATGTAAAACAGTTGGCACCATCACAATGTATAATAAAATAAATATTGATACCTATACATTGTATATCAATTATTTATTATATTATTATAAATGTTTGATTGAGATTTCCTGCTACCTGTAGCCGGTGTAGATCCGGAAATATTTAACAGAAAGCGCAAATAAGAAGTTTCATATGTGAATAATATATCTAGTAAATGAAGTAGGTAATATTAAGTGTAAAACTCTAGAGTAATAATCTTTTTTTTTAAAAAAAAAAAAAACAATTTTACTTGAAGATCCTTAGTCTCGACCAATCACCACTAATTATGGTCCTGAATTCTGATCACTAGTGAAATTATAAATGAAGGTATTCAGTATAAGATAAATTAAGTATAGACGTAATACACTTATTGATTTGTGTACCTACTGATATTTCTCTTTCATTATAATAAAAAAGCTTCTATCTTATTTTAATAGACACGTTACTCACTTCATTACAGTAATTACTTGGCAAATACTCTCCTAGCTTACATTTTTTTTTTTGATGATTGTCCATAGTTGTTTGTACGACTACTTCTATGTTATCTTTTTCTTTTGATGTTACTGATGTTAGTTCAGAATCTGTTTGGATGGTCGAGTAATTATTTTTAGAAGTAGTTACCTCTGGGGGTATCAACCACTCGGGCTATATTGCAAAAGAAAAACAACTTTTTAAAATATAAAACACAAGAATAATTTTAGTTATCCTACCGTGGGTGTAGTGGATATTTCTACGATTGGAGGGGTATACGGCTCCATAGCATCTCGTAAAACTTGAATAAGAGGATTCTTGGGACCACAAATGCCATTGAAATCGTCCATATCTACAGCCCAGATCATTGCGCCACCGTAGCCTTTGCTTTTGATATGGTTCATCTTATACATTAAACTTGTTACATTTTCATAGCCAATCCATTGCGTACCTAATAACATAAATTACGTCGAGAATAATGTTAAATATATATAATATATTGTATATCTAATAATTTAAATAAATACCTTTGTACGTGTATGGACACAGCCCTATATCATCCCATTTCTCAGTCCAACCATTGTCGACATTTTGTAAATAATCACATACTTCATAGTAAGATATAAAACCAACCTCTCTAGTGTATTCTCCAGGTTGTCCGCCTCCTGCTTCCTTATTAATATATGTTCCAATGTTATAATTATTATTACTAACGCTCAACGTAAACGATCTACCATAAAATGGTACTCCCATAATCAATTTATTTGGTGGACAACCAAGATCTACCCACAGTTGCATTCCATCAGCCTAATAAATCATATAATTGTTAAATACAATAATTATATTATGTATAATTTAAATTTTGATTACATACCACATTTAACTTTTCATATTCGTATTGATCTGTAGGTCTTTTAAATAATGGACTATGGACATCTGCAAATCCAGCCCAATTTCCACGTAAATCATATGCCATCACGTGTACAGCATCTGTTAAACTTTAAAACCACAACATATATTTATCGAATATTTTAATTGAAACGATTTACTATACAAATAATCTTCCAAATCTTCATATACAGTACATCTTTAATTGCCAATTCGAATTTGGAGGGACAAAAGAGATTTGCTATGTTTCCAAGTTTAAAAACAAACATTTTCGTATTTAAAATTATTTAAAAATTAGCACATTTTTATAAATATGAGTAATTATAATTACTAAGTATAAAAAAAAACCTGATATAACACTGATTATAACTGTTAATATTTTATTATGCAATATTGTAAATGTGTATACGTAACATATTTTAAATTATTTAGATCCTAGACCTAGAACGAAGGTCAGTGAATGTCTACTGAGAAATTGGATTCTTTGAAGTACTAAATTATCCGACTATTTTGTAAATTATTATATAGGACTTTGATATTGGTGCAGATATATACCGATTTGTTACAATAAAAGTTTGATCTCACTTATAATAATCATAGTTGTAAAATCTTTACATTTTTAAGTTTCACGCATAACGTAAATTTAAGTTGTAAATTTGTAGGTGAGTACCTACTTTGAACTAAAGAGTCTTCAAAATTTTAAAATTTTAAATTTTCTTATTAATTAGAACAAAAATTATATTTAGATGCTAAAGGTGACGTTTTTAATTGATTTACTTTGATGATAAACGTAAAAAATCTTACTTTAATGATTTTAACAATATTAGTTATTAGTTATTACCTACTTAGATATTTTATTTTTACGTTTATTTTTTCACCAAAGTATTAAATAACTCTAACAAACGTAGATAATCAATAGGACAATACATAATGTGTTTATATGTGTTTACTACATTGCGGACTACATTAAGTAATAATATAGCACTTACCGACATAGTCCTGGAACGTAATAGCCTTCCATTAATCGGAATTTCGCTAAGGGCACTGCCATAGTAAGCTGCCAAGAAGGGTTTTGATTTTGAAATGCAGTTCTTAACTCTTGCACAAAATAATAAAAATTATTCCGATCTGAATAAACTCCACCCCGGTCGGTAGCACCAGGATATTCCCAATCGAGATCAAGTCCATCAAAACAATACTTTATAAGGAAATCTAAAAAAAATTATACGTAATTATTATAATTTATATACATAGATTCTAGTTTTTATTGTTTTTAATATCTGACCTATTATGCTATTAATAAAAGTTGCCCGTTTTTCTGGAGAAGAAACTAAAGTAGAATATTTCTCGCCTCCTTCTGCCCAGCCACCAAGGGCAACCATAAACTTGACGTCTGGATGCTTTTCCCGAAGACCCGTAAAGTTCTTAAAACCATTTTGTTCTACATCGATCTAAAATAAATTTACGTAACATATGTAAATAATTTAGCAAAAATAAACAAATGAAATTCAAATATATGAAATTACTTCAGGGTCGAGAACTTTTATGGTCCAAGTTGTGTTGTCCACTCCGATAAAAGAATATATAACATGGGTGCAATCACTGACTGGTATATCGTCTATGGTGTATTTACCAATTCCTGGTCGATAAATAGCCCAATTGCTGAAATAGCAAACGACTTTCGCACATTCTACGCAATTTTAATTAAATATGAGGTAAATTGATGGTACTCTATACAGACATAATTATTATTAAATCGTAGACACACTAATTACCTAAGTATGAAGTCAGGCTTACAATTATCAATGCCAGAAAAATAAATATTCCCGGCATCGTGATATTATTGCTTGAAATATTTGTGGATGTCCAGACGCAGTGTACTATTCGATTTTGTTTCTGCGATGACAGCCTTCTTGGTAATGAAGTCTTCAGTCGTATTAAAAACTAATTTATAGTCTAGTCAATACTCAATTCTATTCCAATGTCAATGTACTCTTTGTCCACCGAACACGACACGACACAACAAACACACACAAGTGTGCACGCACTTGCTCACATATTAACTAGTAAACATATAATTTTAACTTCTTTCTTCGTATGATCGTCAGATGAGGCTACGGTTAGACTGATTAGAAACGGTTGTAGAATAGTAAAAAATTAGCGGAGAAAGCCTTCCGGAACAAAAAGAATAATTTACACCGTAGGGCGTAGACAAATGATTAATCATTGAAATTTAAATTTTCTGACTAGTTTGTATCATTTAATTACCAATATTGTTCACAATAAACTCATTAAGAAGAAATAATAAAACAATATAAATCAACAGACATGTCAATAAACTACGCAAATTTTAAAATTTTAATTTTATTACTATTAGGCTCGAATACCCAACATATTTTATATAATATTATAAATTATGAAAAACCCAGTCCTTTATTGGCGGGAATAAATTATAATAAGAACCAAATAAATAATATTACAATAATTGTATCATATAGATAAAATATAAGATAAAGATTATATTAAAAATTCGACTCATTCGGTGCATAGTATGCTATATATAGTATATAACGCGGTTGCCTGCAGACAAAGAAGTAAAAAAAAAAACACATCGTACACACATAAATATGCTCATAACTTTTTTTTATTATTAAATATTTTCGATTTGTTATGTTAAAACAGGTGCAATTAAAACAATATAGATATGTCATAATATTTTTAATAATTCATATTGGTTACTAAAATAGTGTATAAAATAGTGTATACTATTTAATAAACATTTTTTCAAAAAAATGTATTGCTACTACAAATTATGATGGTTCTTTGAACATATTATACTATAGTAATAATTGTTAACTAAACATTAAAATTGGTTACAATGTGAATATCTAAAAATCTTAAATTTAAAGAATTATTAATAAATCAGTGTCTGATTTTTTGTTTTTTTGTTTTCTTTCCTTTCTTTTTATAATTACCATTAAATTAACAATCGGAAATCGGAATATTGAAACACGTGTACGAGTACGCATTGGGCTCATTTTTTTGCTACATTGTATTTTTATTGTAATTTATATTCCTTCACAATGCTTTATCACAGATACTCAACAACATTATTTTCGTTATACTTTGATTTTTCAAAACGAGTTCTTCATTATTAATAGAACAGCACAACTAAAATCTATGCCTTGTATTATTTGATACTAGAAGGTTTGACTAGTCCTTGTTTTACTAGATTCTGCAATGAAGCTGCAATGATATTAGCAGTAGTCTTTAGATAGCCACCGGACGTCAACATAACCAAAGGTATATTATTTTGGCGAGCTAATTTGAAAACCATTTCATCTCTTTGTATTATTCCCTAGAAATTTAAATTTCAAATTACTTACACTATAAAACAATTATTTTTTAGTATCAAACACTAGGTAACTGATTGATTATTATATCAAGTATTAACAGTAGTCATATACAGTACCTCGTACCTATAAACTATAAATGCTTATGATTTTAATTTGCTAGTTTTCTGAATACATTAAGTAGTTTTAAATAACTATGATCAAAAGCTTATTTTACATTTTTTGCCATTCCCAATTTAAATGTAATTAATAGCAAACAAGATACCCAACAAAATCTTGGAATTCGCCCTTTTTTAGGAAAATACTGAAATGATTATTGAAGATATATCGATGATAAATTTACATTTTTAATCTATTACATGACCACTTTTATTTATACGAAAAACGCTACTATTTTTAAACGATAAAAATGAAAATTATATTTTAATATTATAGTTACAAATTCACTAAAAATATGATATTTCTAAGCTTTGAATAATACTAGTCACTATATATAATTTATACACACATTACAACTATTAAACAAGTATTATGTCAGCAAGAGCCGCCCTTTTGGTTTTGGTTTTAAATCAATTATAGACTTATTGCCAATTGGTAACAATAGTAACCATCCGCATTATAACAAAAATTAATACAATAATCCTAGTGATATAAACAATGTTTATTAGTAAGTTTGTAACTATTTATAGTAAGTGCGAGGGCCGGTTTTAAGGGGTGCACCGGTGGGCAATTGCCCGTGGGCGGCAAAATTATCTCAGATAAAATAAACAAAAAATTATTTTTTTTTGTAAAGAGGAAGATTTCTAAAAAATGATACATTTTATTATTATTTATTTTTTAAGTTCACATATGCATACCTTTTGTTTTACCTACCTATATTTTATCATTTTAAATAAAGAAAAATAAATGTTATTAACTAAATAGGTAGGTACCTAATATTAACATTAGTGGGTTTATTTTTACTAGTAAACTGTAAAACTAGACGTCGTATAGTATAACTGCGTTGGCCCGTATCTATTGACAAATCAGGATTGTCGATTGTGTGAATTATCAAAATAAAACTATTTTTACCAATAGTCGATGATGACTGTTCGGGTTTCTAAAAAATATGTAAAATGTTTAAATGTAAATAATAATAATTTTGTGTTGTTGAAATGTTGAATGTTGACTGCTGAATAAAGATATTGTTTGCTTTATCATTGTCAATGTTAATGAAGTGCTTACATTTCAATTAGAAACAGAAAAAATATATTGGAAAAATGTGCTCACAAGAGTTTGTGCTATTGTCAAATTGTTATCTAGTCGAGGTTTACCTTTTAGAGGTGACAATGAGAATATTGGTTCGCTGCACAATGGAAATTTTTTGATGTGCCTTGAAATGATCGCAGAATTTGATCCTTTTTTGGCTAATCATTTGGCAAACTATGGTAATCCTGGGAAAGGTTATACTTCTTACTTGTCTCATTCAACATATGAACAATTTATCAAGTTAATGGCGACTAAGGTTCAAAATCAAATAGTTGAAGAAGTCATTAATGCGCAATATTTCTCCATTATTATAGATTCAACTCCAGATATTGTACATGTTGATCAACTATCTTTTATATTAAGGTGTGTAAACAACAAAGGTTTACCTGTAGAAAGATTTTTATGTTTTTTAGAAAATGTTGGACATAAATCTCAGTGCATGGCTGATACTGTGTTTTCTAACTTAAAAAAATATAATATTGATATTGCATATTTGGGTCAATCATATGACAATGCAAAGAATATGTCTGGTATTTACTCGGGTCTCCAGGCTAGAACTAAAGAAGTTTCCTCATTAGCTGACTTTGTACCATGCTCAGCCCATTCCCTTAATTTAGTAGGGTCATGTGCAGCAAGTTGCTGTAAGGAAGCTAATATATTTTTTAATTTTATTCAAAGTATTTATACATTTTTTTTCTCATCAACTCATCATTGGAACTTACTTAAAGTAAAATCTACATTGAAAAATCTTTCCGAAACAAGATGGTCCGCTCGGGGAAATGCATGTAAAGCTATAAACCAAAATTGGGATAGTTTTAAACAAAGTCGACATATCAGAAAATATAAATGAAAAATCTATCACTCAAAATGAAGTTCGTGGTTTACTTAGATTAATGAACCGTTTTGAAGTTACATTTACGTCACTATTTTGGGGTGATTTACTTCAACGATTTAATGTGGTTAGTAAATATCTACAATCAGTCAATATTGATGTATGTTAAGTGTGTGATCAATATGAAGCATTGATAAAATATGTTTTAAATCTCTGTTCTGATGAAATGTTTCAACATTATGAAGTACTAACAATGAAAAAATGTTCTGAAAATTGTTACGAAACGGTTTACAAACGTAAAAAAAAAAGGATAAAACATCATGATGAAACAGCTAGTATTATTTAAAATGAAATCAATTTAACAGGTAGTTTGGAATTCAAAGTAAACACATATTTAGTGATTTGTGATTCTATAATAAAAGAATAAACAAGTCAAAAGTTAGCTTACGATAATATCATAACAAAGTATAGTTTTTTTTTTAAGACTCACAAAGATAAAACCATCAGAAGTACGTATTTCAGCTGAACATTTGTACTCAATGTATACAAAAGATTTGGATGTAACATTTATTAACAAATGTGTTCATTTTCAAAGTTATATTCAAAGTATGAAAAATTCTCCATCAACTATAATTGATAAGAATTCTATGTTAAAAATAGAAGGTTTAGAAGACATTTACCCGTATGTGAGTATTGCTTTACATATGTTTTTATGTACTCCGTATTCAAACTGTACCGCTGAACGGTCATTTTCAACTTTACGCCGAATAAAAACATACCTAAGGTCAACAATTTCTAAAGAGAGATTAAATTCACTTGCAATATTAAATATTGAATCAGAAATAACAAAACAAATTAAATATGAAGATATTATAGATCATTTTGCTGATATTCAATCAGAAAAAAATTGTAAAATAAACAATAAATATTATTATATTACTATATTATTGTATATATTATTAATTGTATATCATTCATTGTTATTTGAATCATGGAAGATTCATAGTAGATAGTTCCTTTGACCTAAGTTATAAATTAGTTATTTATGTTTTTTTTTTATATGGTTTACCTACTATTAAAAATATAATATTGGAATGCATAGGTACCTAGTTCAAATTGCTAAAAACTAACTGCAAATTAAATTGTCAATGAGAAAGGGAAACATAAAAAATGAATTAATTTTATGCTCCCTCCCCCAAAAAAAAATTTAGCCACCACTTCTATGGTATTACCATAAATATTGTGCCCGGGAGCGAAAAATCCCTAAATACGGCCCTGGTAAGTGCTTAAAAAATTGGAGAAGGTCTATTTTACAACAGTGTTTCTCCTAAGGATTTAGTGACCTAAGTGACCTTAACGTCACCAAGTAAATTTTAGAAAAATGTTGGCCTCACAACAGACATTCGTAAAAATATTACTATGATAGTAAATCCATTAATACATTAAAATAAAAATATATTATCTTTGACAAATACCTGAGAAAAATTTATTGAATTGAGTTCAGATGCTAGATTACAACAAATTTTTAAAAGCAACAAAATGATTTATTAATTTTGGATCAATGTTCACAATGAATTTATCTTAATTTGCCGGAAGAAGCAATAAAAACTAATCACTCCTTTTACAATTATTTATTCAAAACTTTCCACAACGACTGCAATAAAAAATTATATCAAAAATCAACTGAAAATTTCAAAAATATGAGATCAATTTAACAAATATTTTGACGAAGTTCAAGACAACATTATTTTAAATTAACAACAAAAGCAAACCCATTAAGAATCTTAATTAAATTATGATTATTAATTTTATTTTATTTTTTAATATTTGTTTCCAATGTGATACTGGTACATCTTTGCTAAGGGGCTCATCAAAACCTCCCAACACTAAAACAGGCATTTCAATTTGTATGACGTCTACTCTTAATAATCCCTGGTAAACATCACAAATGACTCACTTCAAAATCATTTGTACTCCAACTTTAAATATACTTGCTATGCTTACCTACAAAAATATACACAAAATTTTCAGAATTCACTCTAATCTTATAATCATTTATTTCCAATCCAAATAAATTCCTGTTAACCCAACCAGGTGACTAAAAAATAAAATAAAATAAATAAATGAACCTATTGGAGCAACTCTCTCCTTTAAAAAATATATAAAACATTATTCAGGGAGTGTCACCAATAAGAGACTTCCCCCTCCATAATCTCATAAAATTTACCTATTGTATCACTTTGAAATACAGATTGTAAAATATAATACATTTTGTTTTTCAATATATATATATAGCCACATAGATAATAGATTAAAGAATAATAAAAATTAACGTATAATTCATAATTAAAAAAAGAACCGGACGGGGACTCGCTCTGCTGTACCGAGGAGGAGGGGATGGTGGAATGGACCTAGTTCATAGGATAGGCCATTATAATGGATATGTTAGATTTTAATACAATGATAACAATCATTGTATACGAAAAACAATTCTGAACAGAGATGATTTGTCAGTCTAGAATATTATATTACATTTAAATTGTAATATTATGTCAATATTTTCTTTTCAAACGCTTTTAAAAAATAATTGTGCAAATGTATTTCAACAATTTTTAAATGACAGTAAGAAAAATTTTTGGAATCTTCTATTAAAATTTCAAGGATTTTGTCGCAGCGATTTTTTTTTTTATCAACAAACATAAAAATAAAAAATTTCAAATGTCTATAAATAGCATAAAAATGAGTAAAATATTTTGAAAAGAAAACTATTTTAAGAAATTGTCAAGCTAAACAACTGGTAAAAGTTTCAGGTTTCTACGACATATAATTTTTGAATAATAACAAATATTTAAAATCGTTTCAAGATAAATCGTTGTTTTATGCAATATCGTAAAAATTTAAATTTCAAACGTTCATAAAAGTTTTTACTGTATCTAAGTCCCTTAGAAATTTTTTTTATAGTTATTTAAAGAATAACTTATGCATAACCTTGTCTTAAAATTTTGAACCTTGAGTATAAATAAATTTTTTTTATGAATTTTCAACTACAAAATAACTTGCAAATTATCGCAATTTGGACATATTTCGTAAAAATTTGAACTTTATGGATTTATTGAAAAAAAATTAGTGAAAACAATTTTTAATTTTTTTTAATTGCAATATGTATAACTTATAATAAACCTTGTATTAAATTTTCAAGTTTTAAGGAAGCCAAATTTTTTTTTTATCGATATTTCCAAAAGAAATACTTAGAAAAATCGAATATTGAAATTTTCTATAAATAGGTCAAAATACTTCGAAAACTTAATGTATAGAAAACGCTAATATAAACATTTGGTGAAAATTTCAAATACTACGGTTTTTCGTTTTTGAGTTAGAGCATTTTAAAAAAATGTAGTTTGAAAAAACGTGGTTTTGCGTAAAAATTCCAGTTTTTTCGTCATTTTTTTATGGTTTTTCCCTACACTTGAAAAGTATTGAAAATGTTTAATTTTTGACATGCCCAAATAGGTACCATCTACATTCCCTTTCCTTTTAGAAACAGTGCTGTTTCAAGAAATCAAAGCTTTTTTTTCTGCTCCAAAATGTAATGACAAGAAACACAAAAAATAAACACACTCATCATTGTAAAATTTATTATTATTTAAATTATTCATAAAACTTATTCTACAAAAATCTATGAAAACATAGAAGTTTTGAACTTTAAAATATTTGCTATTATAACTTTATAAATAACTGTTATCAACATTTAATTGTATGATATTGAATCATGAACTAAATTACCTAACAACTGATTTCTAAAAATCATTGAGATTCAATACAATTAAAACGCAACAAACAAAATCATGACCTAATATTCAATAATATTAAAAGCAACATAACATTATATACATAAAATATTATGTATAATTGTCTAATGTCCCAGCTTAAAATTCAAAACTATTGTCAATAACTATTTAAATGCTATTATTGTCAGACGATAGTTGTATGGAAATCAAAATGTACTGTACAAGTAATGATTACATAACTTATAAACATAATTGTTTCATTCGTCAAAAATAAATATTGTTTTCTCGATAAATATTTATGATTTTTAACTAAAATATACTTTCATATAAAAATTAAATTCAGGAATCTTGTTTTCTAGGTTAAAATTGTCAAGGGGTATTTATTTTAGAAGAACCTATCCAGTAGGTATGTGTATGCACGATTTTAAACTTTTTTCTTGTACCTAACCTTTTAAATGAAATTTCTTTGGTTTTTATTTTGTACAACTTCTAAGTTTTAATTTCAAAAACTTAACATTTACATTTACATGTTTTGATATTGTAGTACATAATACAATAAATTATTTTCATTAAACAGCACCTTCATTTTGTGTCTCTGTCTTAGTGGTATGACCAGTGCTGTAGCTAAAATATTTTTATTTTTATTATAGTTTTATCTACATATGTGGTTCTTACGTCATGTTATTTTTGTTGCATTATACATTTATATCGTCAGAAAAGATTTTTAATTAATTAATATATAATACATATTATAATTTTAACTATAAATTATATTTTCCGAAAAGTTAACAAATAATAGTAGTTTAAACTCGTACCTAATATGGTAGACTATATATTTTATAGAATTCAAACATAATTATCTTGTTTTTAATTTCTAATTAAAAGGTAGAGCCATAATATAAGTATTAAATTAGTTTTACTACGATGTTTTTAATTGTTTTATGTCTGTCTACTATGATTCTATCTTCTATACAATTTCAACCAGAATCGAGAAGGATTGGAGTAGCTTATCATAATTTTTTTTTCCCCAGAGATCAAAATTTGTCTAGTTGATGCATATATTGGTAGGTCATTTTTTGAATTTCTCATTTTTCTTTTTTTTTGTAAAGTATCTACATTAATTTATATTTATAAAACATCCAAATCTTATAAATCAGCAATACAAATAATATTAAAATAAACTAATAATTAAAATAAATTTAATAAAAATGACTTTCTAGTTTTTAAGTAGATAACTAAATTAAAACTTGCCTCTGGAGTAATGGATAACAACCCCAATGGATCACCTTTTAAAATATCTGTCCCTGCATTATAAACGATGAAATCCGGCTTAACTTTCAGAAATGATTCATTCAAAGCACTAAAAATAAATATTAAATATATTTATTTTACTAATCATTGTCATTAGTTAGTTAAAATTATAATTATACAATTGTTTTTAAAAATCATGTTTAAACCATATTATAATAGTTAGATATTGATTAAAAACAAGCAACAGTAAATTAATAAAAACTATATTATTTAATTTTTAATTTAACTAAAAATTTAATTATAATCATTACATCTGCTATACCTACTCTCATTTTATACTTAAATATTTTATAATATTTCATTTTTCAAACCTACAATTTAAGAGAAATAATGTACATAGTAAGTTTTAACATACATATACATATTTACATATTTAACAGTAAATAATAATGTAATATAGTAACAACTGATAATAATTGATGATAATTAATATTTATTATTTTAAAGTATGATAATATAATAATGTTTTATACATGAAAGCTGAAATGGCAAATGACAATTGGTAATAACAATATACCTGAGTAAGTATTGAAATACAAGTAAAATACCAAGACTTATACCTAATAGATATTATAACTATTATAAGTCTAGGTAAACAATTGACCATGCAAGGTTAAAAGTTACAAGGTTAAACTACGACAATGCAGGAGTATAATATAGGTAACATCAACATGGTTGTTAGAAGTAGGAGTATGAGTGCAATAGGTACTAAACAATTTAGGAAATAAAATGTTAACTTCAATTATTATCGGGTTAATTTCAAGTCACATCTTATATAGGAAATAAAATAACACAATCTACACACAAAACTACCATTTAATTTACTACACACTTATAATATGTAATATATTCATTATTCAATTCTTAAATTTACACTTTTATATTTTAAATCTAATTATACTTCACCAAGATACATATAAATTTAAAATTTTTTTTAAATAATTAACTTTTACCTATCAACTGAGGTCAAGTATTCATAATCGTGTACAAAGTAGTCTAATTTCACAGCTCGTGATATAGCACTTTCTGCATGTACATCTTTTGGATATATATGTTTATTAAACACATCAAAAATAAATACTTTTGAGTTGCCAATAAAATCTCTTTCATATCCATTGCCCTTTAAAAAAGCATAAGATTTGAATAAAAGTAAATGGTTTAAATTATTTTTACTAACCTGGTGAGCATCTAAATCAATAATCATCACCAGTTTACAGTTATTTTCTTGTAAAGCATCATTTACAACTAATGTTATATCTGCATATGGACAAAACCCTCCACCTTGATCTCTACTACAATGATGAAAACCTCCTCCTAAATTTATAGCAACCCCTTCTTTTCGAGCTACTTCACCGGCTAGTCTTGTACCTCCAACCTGAAATCTAAATTGCTTGAGAATAAAACCTTTGAAATTACTTAAAACCCAAGCAATATTTGAAACATTTGAATTAATTTACCTTAATGGCTTTAAATATTGTCTCTGAACTAAAAAATTAGGAAGTAAGGCAATCACAGGAATTTCTGATATGCGTGCAGCAACATAACTCCACTGTTAATTAATATAAGTAAAATTTGTGAAAAACAATAATTTTTATGATATTTAAGTATATCACAGAGTACTTAAACTAAATAAAACTTAAAAAAAAAAACATTGAGCAAATAATATTTTAATAGTATTATTAAGTATTTTCCATATCAAATATTTTTATTGAATAATAATACCTATTTACTTTCAAACTTTTAAGGTATTTTTCACTATGAATTGTAAGCAGTTCGTCTTCAGTAATTTCATCAGGAACATGTATGTTATATTGATCTAAGCCCAAGGTATTTTTAAGAATCTAAACAAATTAGTATTAGTTAAAATAACAAGTAATATAACATTGTAAAATTATCTACAAATAGAAAAAAATACTATGATATAAGAACATTAATAAATTGTTGGTTAACAGTAGATTTTTTACTATGCATCTGGAAATAATTTATTGTTGATTTTCATAAGCATAATAAAAATAAATTTTTAATTATAATGTTCAACTATTAAATTTAAAGCTACATATCATTATATTTGTATCACCTAATACATTTGTAATAAAATATAGTTCTATATTCTCTACCAAAAATATGGTAGATACTTAAAATTGTCATCAAATAGTACCTTTAATTTATAAATTTCTTTAGATAAAATGATTTTTCCAACAAATATCAAACAAATTGTCACTCCGATTAAAGGCAAACATGATAATTTTGCAGCATTCAAATTACTAGATAATAAATACTAGGTATAAAAAATAACTAGTAATTATCTTTCTCAAACTAAGACTATGAATAACATAGTACCTAGTAGAAGATAGGTAATTAGGTTAAAAGGGTTAGTCACACTTACTTTGAATATGTGTCCCCATTTTTTTGAATCAAAAGGATGCAAAGTTTCAAGTCCGAAAAATTTTATATTATACTCTTTTCTATAAACAATTGGCCAAAATATGTTGTCTTTTATTTGGGTCATAATTTTCTCTAAAATTGTTACATATAATATATACCAACGAATATTACATACAATATTTAATTAATCAGTATAATATATTTTACATCTAATGTACCTAGTGATGTCTTGACAATAGAAAAAGGTTGAATTTACTGAATACTATAGATGTAACTCGTTACATCATTCTTATAAATTGATTTGCATCTATAGAATATAGATTATATCACATACCTATTCACATTATTAAAACATTTTAGTAAAATTATGGTCCTAAACATAGATATAAATGCAATGTCTAGTATATAATCATGAAGACAATCTATGTAATAATCATAGATATATATTATATGGTTATAATAATACTTCATCTCTATAATCTTTGGTATAGATATCATACTCTATGACCGATATCTATAGTCTTCTCATCTTCCGTGTCAGACGTTTATATGTATGTCTTCAATTCTTTATGAAAATTCTGTGTTATGTGGACTGTGATCTCCGACTATATTATAATAAATTAATAAACTAGTTATGTGCATTGAACTATATGATAACTATATTATCATATAGTTCAATGGTTATGTGATCATCGAGATAAGTAAACATTACTGATAAAATAAAACAACACTGAATAAATAATACATTATTGTTTAATTGTTTATCTATCTCGATGCATTCACTAATAATAAGTCTAATATAATATTATGATTTATGATCACTATTTTTTTTTTTTATATATATATCTATAATTATGCTAATTAGTAATCACTCCAGTCTCCACTTTCCAGTGTTCATCGGAATATCGAATATATTTGAGATGGTTAGGATGGGAGGGCACCGTTTTCTTATCTCACGTTCTCGAAACTTACTGATCTAAGGTGTCTCTTTTTTTTAATCCATGAATACTTCTTTTTATTTTCATAATGCCGCTTGATTTTCAAAAGCAAATAAAGCAATATTAATACAATAAATTTAACAAAAAATCTTGTAATTTATTTAAGTTAAACTTAAATTGCTGTTCTTTCAGTTACATATATTGTTCCAATACATTTAAATTAAGTGTTTAAACCTCGTGTTTCACATAGCATTTATTATATATTATTAATTATTATTCATATATTTTAATATTTTTAAATTTGTAATATAGTATTTAATATGTATCACACGACAAATAATTTATGTAATAAGTAAACAGATATTTCATTAATAATACATAGGTACTATGTTATTCTGTGCTATGGCCACATAAATCAGTATAAGGTATATTATGATTTTATAAGTAATCAGTTATAGAAATAAGTGAGCGGATATCTTTCTGTTTCTTGACATACTATATAGTACTACACTTTTGCTGGGAAAAATACCTAAAACATTAAACAATCACGGTTTTTAATGGTAATTAAAGTGTTACTATTTACTATTATCATTTGCATTTGTAATAAGTAAAGCTTGACACGTAGAAGAATTAGTACATTTTAATATTTTTTTTTTTTTACAAATCTAGCTATACACTATAATTTATCTTTAATATTTTGAAATATTCAAAATAGTTATGCTCATGGTCTAAAAGATGAAATCCTAGTTTCCAAGAATCATCAGTTTGCTTCTGCTCTACATGTGAATCCACTGTTAACATATTAGTGTTATAGAGTTCTAATAAAGAACTAAGAACAACTGCCGAATTCAGAACCAATTTTATTGTGTACTAATCATAGACCCATTAAATATTAATAGGTCTATGTATTTATGGTACTAATGTGCGTTGTATGCCGCTTTGAATTATTTATATATTAAATATGTAGTCATGTAAGTTTGTTGCTGTAGCTTAGTCTACTTCTGATAGCACTGAATGTGGCTAATTGGCTAATTGTATAGGTAATAAAACAATTTATCTTTTCTTTCAAATGCAAATCTTTAAACACTGACTAAATTGTCAAGTGACATTATCATACCTACAAAGCTAATACTTCTATTAGAATGGATATTAGTCCTCTGGTGAATAATATAAACTATAAATTTGTTTATGAAATCTGTGTACCTTAGTATTGTGTTATCTGACATTGATTTACCATGAGGTTTTGTAGAAATTTTGATTCTAAATTCTAATATTAAGAATTGGAAAGGCATTATTAAAATATCTTATAAATTCTGATATCGCTTCTACTTTAATAAGCTCATCAATATTTATGGATAGATAAGTCAATGCATCTGCAAACACTATTACTTAGGGTTAGGATTTTTGAAGCTAATCTAACATTCATGATTTCAATACGAAAATTAATACATGGCTTTGTTATACAGTCAATGCAATGGTAAAATTGGTTATGCAACAATTTACTGCGGAGACAAACAGCAAATTTTACATGAAAATTTTATTTATGAATAACAATCATTACAAAAAAGAACCAGATGACCGTCTGAAATTTAAATTTGTACGAAATTGCATAAAATAACGATTTATCTTCAAACGGTTTTAAATATTTTCTATTATTCATAAAGTATAAGTCGCAGAAACTCGAAATTTTTACTATGTGTTAAGATAGGCTTTTTCTGTAAGTCATATTTTTTCAAAATATTTTACTGATTTTTAAACCATTTTTTAGGTATTGGAAATATTTGATTTTTTTTATATAATCGTTGATAAAAAAAATTTGGCTGGGACAAAATACTTGAAAATTAAATAGAAGATTCCACAGTTCTTACAGCCATTCAAAAATTTTTGAAATACATAGGTACAATTATTTTTTATAAGTGTTTGAAAAGAAAATATTGACATAAAATTACAATTTAAATATAACATAATATATTATATTTATACCTATTCTAGACTAACAAATCATTTCTGTTTAGAATCGTTTTTTGTGTGCAATAAACCCAATCCATTATAATGACCTCTCCTATAAACGAGGTGCACTCCATCCCCTACTGTACAACAGAGCGAGTCCCTGTCAAGTTATTTTTCCATATACATATTTTATGTACGTTTTTCAATATTTCCAATGGAGCACAAGGTTCCAAATCATTAATAAAACAAATTGGGTGATTATTAATTATCACTACTCAGTGCTCAATAGCCACTATATATTACTAATTAAAGAAAACATGCTGTTATCAAGACTTTGAGTCTTAAGTTATTAACTATAAAATACTAATCAAACCTGTAATGAGTAGGATGTAAAATAGTTTAAAATCTCTTAATAAATATACTTAGCTGCCAAATATTTAATATTTTCCGCTTGAGTATTTAAATGCCGAGAAAATTAATAAGTTTTAAATACTATTAAGTTGTTTTTAAATATTTTTCAATGTTTTGGATTTCTTTATAAAGAATATAAACAAAAATACACTTAAAAAGATCAAACAAAATATATATATATATATATATATATATATATTTATAAATTTTATACATAAACTTATACATAAATAATGATTAAACAAAAACAATGGTGTTACTAGTAGGTGAGTACTAGTTTTTTTCTTAGTATATCAAGTCTAGCAGTCTTTAGTACAATTTTTTGATTTACAAAAACATATACTAATTAGCAGTTTTGAGGTTCACATTAAATTAATTTTAAAATAATCAATAAAATTCAAAATATGAATGAGTCAGCAGTTTCATAATAATAAGTAGCTTAACTTGGATTTAATGAGAAAAACATAAATGTTTCACAAATACTTAACTTGATTCAACAAAGACAAAAACATCACTTAACAGGTATACTAAAAAAAAAAAAAAAATTAAATCTTCTCGACCAGTAATGGTCATAATATAAAACAATATGAAAGATGCAGTACAAGAATGAGCCAAAAATGTCAAGACAATCGACATGCAGTCATTTTTTTAACATTGAACATGATCGGCTTGTGCCAAGGTCGTTTAGAAGGATCATTGGCATCATCGATAGGATCAGATGTACTCCCATTTTGTCGATCTGCGTTATTTATACAATTGATAAAACTTAATAAATATACATATAAATATATTTAAGATTATTAATTACCTTTAATTAATTTTTTTGTGATATATTCTTCCTCATTTTCTGAAGGTGATTCATACGAATGATAGTTGAACAGGTATGGTAATACAGTCATGTTATGCATGGAATCACCACGCAATGGAGGGATAGGTACTTTTTCAGAAGTTCTTGGATGTCTACAAACAAACCATCTAAGTAGGAAAAACAAAAATATCAATACAATGAAATGGTCATAATATAGAAGCAAAGAGCCAAGAAATTCTATTTAAAGAAAACAAATATAATATTATTCTGAATTCATGAAAAACAAAATTTGTCGAGTTATAATTTTATGAACAATTTATAACGAGGAAATTAATTTTATTTAAGTGAAGTATAGAAGTGAAAATGTTGTATAGATCTTTTTGGTAATAAACAATTTCTATAGTACATAAATTTTTAAATAAATAAAATTATGTTTTTTGTTATTAAAATAAACACACAATATTTAAATATCTATTCTCTATGTTGTATAATAACTTGTTAACTTACGGATGTGTTTGTATAGTTCGTAAGCTAAATCGTTTTTTTGGATCTTTTTTAAGCATTCCAACCAGTAAAGATCTCAAAGGTTCTGTTACATGACTTGGAATTTGTATGTTACACTTTCCAATTGCTTCAAACAATCTATACACATTATCACCTTCAAATGGATACTCTCCGGTTACTAAATTGTACCTTAAAATTAAAAAAAATATTAATAATTGTTTATGCAATACTCATTAATTTAATGGATTTTATACAATGTAACACCACTGCTCCATATATCTATTTTAAAGCCAGAGTACTCATCAGCTCCATTTGCTATTTCGGGAGGTTGAAATGCTGGTGAGCCTTGACTAGATGCACAAATACCTTCAGGATCAAAGGGTGATAGTGCCTAATAATTTAAATTATAGATTTAAAAACGGAAAATGCTTTACAAATATTATTTTAATATACTTCAGCAGTTCCAAAGTCTGATATCTTAAGTGTTTCATCAAGGGTAAGCAATAAATTCCCTGGTTTAATATCTTTATGAATTATTCCTCGACTGTGTAAATACTCTAGTCCATTTATTAATTGACTAAAATAACTAGAAAAAGAAATCGCTAAATAAGATAAACTTATCTCTAGATTAACACATTTAGCAAATATATTCAAACATGTACTTATGAGCTTGCCAGCATGGAAATTTACTCCCTGGAGAATGTTCCAACATATCTTGAAGACCACCTACACAATATTCCATAAGAAGATACATCTTTTCTTTTTCTTCATTCACTATCACATCTACTAATTCTATGACATTCAAATGCCTCAATGTTTTCAAAAGTTGAATTTCACTAAAAAAAAAGAAAATAAATTACACTATAGAAATACATATTAATTAAAATTTGCATAAGGCCGGTATTTAGAAATGTTGTCAAGAATAATAAATATTTATAGCTGTTATTATAATTATTAAAACTGGTTTTAATCATTTTTTAAGGTAAAAATATTAGATATTGGCTAAAACTATTACATTTTTATATACCTCTTCCCTTGCCAAATCTTATGATAATTATTATAGTTAATAAAAATACCTATTTATTTAAATATTATAATTATTATTATTATTTTTGTTATTTGGATTTTAAATCAAATAATACTTAATTTTACTACTATTTTAATATTATAGAGAAAGTGTAATATTTTATACAACGGTAATTGAAAAAATGATATTAGAATAATGTATTGATGTGTATTGCTCGCCTATAAGCTTTATTAAGATCAAGTATATTATGCAAACTTATCTAACTAAATAATCAATATTCAGAAATACCTAATTGCAATTTCTGGTTAGTGATAATATGGATTATTGAAATATTATGTAATTATTAAGTACAAATTGATAATATAAAAGTTTTACAGTCAATATTCTTCTGGATTGTGAAATTCAGTAAGATACAAAAGAAAAATAAAACACTACCTATCATTTATATTACTTATATTTTAAAATCAGGAAAATAACTAGTAATTTGATTTCACTCTCAAACCTTAAGTGTTTAAAAAATCAGTTACAAAAAATATTCGAAAAAATCCAATGTAAGCATGGATTGTACAAACATCAAAACTATTTAAACTTAAATGAATGATGAATAGTTAGTTTTTACAATAAACATTTGAACTAGGTTAAATTTTTAATAATTTTTAAATATATTAAATACTAGGCACTTACTTATTTTTATATCATAAGAATTAATTTTTGATTTTTACAATAATTCAGAAAGTAATTAAACTGCTAATAATTCATTTATTTTATTAACCTTTGAAGTTTTAATTTGTTAACACAAAATCATTTTTAGTGACATCTGACTCAATTACATTGACAATTAGAGTAATAACAATTTTATAATTTTACATACAAAGATGTATCTATACTCTCAGGTTTTAAACTTAATTTTGCTTTAAAATGTCAAGCAATTAAATGACTGAACAATACCATTTTTGCAATGCTATATTTTAATAATAATTAGTATGTGACTAAATCTAACAAAAAACTAATTTTTTTGATAAGAAACATCAAATTTTAGTATTTTTAAGGGTTGAATTAATAATATTTCAATAGAAATTTGAAAACTCAATTCTTTTACAAGCACTAATAAACATTAAACAAATATAATTAGAAGACACTGTAGAATATTGTAAATGGCAAAATGATGAGTTACTTGAGCACATTTTTTTCTCCATTTGGTATCCGTTTGAGTTTTTTCTTTTTTAATATTTTAGCAGCACGGCGTACAAGCGTCTCCGAGTCCAGAACTTCTTTGACTTTACCATAACTGCCTTCGCCTAACAAATCGCCCATAACATATTTACCGACCATCTTGCATGGTTTCTTTTGCGCCCGGTACACCACTTCATCAGGATCAAACGAATTAAAAAGACCAGTCTGCAGACAATTGGTGGCCGACCAATCGGCGGGTACGTTCAACATTAAATCATTGAACACGTCCTCGTCATCTTCAGCGGTGGTGCTCGGCACAACATCACCGTCGTACACCCTCTCACCCATCATCTCTTATTTTCACACCATTTCCTTTGGCAACGGTTAATAATAGCGTATCTACAATGTTATTGTCAGCGAGGTAAATATTGTAGTTTCATTTATTTGCGTTCGATTTTTTTTATTTTGTTACTCGTGTAAAATACTGGTAAAAAGGAACCGAATGAAAGGTGGGAACCGAGAAATAATAACTATGCGAGTAGGGTGACGGTTTGAATAATAATCATGGATCGCCGAAACACACAATACAGTTTATTGTCCGCGAGACGAACATCTTCGAAATTCAACTTGGTAAAATCTATGTTGAAATCCGTCTTATCATGGTACCTACATTGTTGACACTGATACTTGATAGCGTACTCATTGTATATATTATTTTGAATTGTAAACACGGACAAAACATATGGTTTCGGGCCGTACTCTAACTAAGAAGTTTCAAACAACGACGTGTTCCAAGGATCACCAATACATGATACATCTCAATTCCGATTCTACGTCCCAGTCAGTCGAACGTCGGAATCAAGATTATCAACTGCTGACAACGTACTAGAATCTATACTTCAATATTTGTCAATTGAATATTCCTACATTATTTTATAGTTTCTGTCCGTCCGACTATCCTGTAATCGTGTTTGGAACTATGAAGTAACCACGAAGCAATTCTTACATCTAAATTCTTAAACCTCATCTCTTGACTCTTCTGGGTCCAAATTCAAACGATTGAAGAAATATTTACTAACTCCACGAAGTATGGCCACTGACCAGTTACTATCAATTCACTTTGTACAGTAACTATATATTTACCGCGACGCACATCTATATAGTAATTATTAGTTAAATAATGCGTCCTATACTTACTTAAAATATTGTTCAGACAATTAATAATTGTGAGACTAATACTTGATAAACCTTTCAAAGTAAATAAATTATTATAATATTAGTATGTAGTATTTACTAATTTGCGGTTCACATATTTTTCGATAGTAATTAGGTACTTTTGTATGGCGAGATTCTTCAAAACCAAGTTAATACATTACATTATATAATTCGACTATGTTGTCTTGTGAAATATAATATTTCACTAAATTACAATATAAGTATAAGGGTTAATTGTTCCTGTTGTAAGTATTAATGCAAGATCTCAACACCTATATCTAAAATAAAAATGTAACGGCAGCAAAATTATTTAGGTAGAGTATACATTTACAAGATGAAATAAGACAACATTTTTATTTTTTACATCTGAATAGTGTAAAACAAACTAGTTTTAATTATCAAGTATAAAAACATATATATGATTATGGATGTAAAACAAAAAAAAAGTAATATATAATTTTAAAACAGACATTTATATAATTTTATTCTTCAAATAAAGGTAGGTAACATACATTTTTTTAATAATAATTAATTTATTTTCAACATATTAAATTTAATGTTATAATATAATAAAAAAATTGAAGAAAAAAATTCAAAAGTGGTATAGTAAAATAAATCTTCTCAATAAAATTAACAATTTAGTTTTCAAAACATAAATATTTGGCAAAAAAAGTATTTCTATCAGTCCCTGAATTCCAGTCGATATACTCGGATTTAACTTCCATAATGATTTTCACTATGATAATAGTATACAAATAATAATAAACAATAATAACATATTTAGTGAATTAGTTTTAGTTTTGATTCAAATTTGAAATAGCCAGGAGTATCTGAAAAAATAAAAGTACATATATATTTTTATAGTATATAGGCTTTAATAATATTAAAAAATGAGTATCAAAATGTTTATGTTAAATAAATGCAAATATATTACTTAGTAGTATAACGAGTTAAAATATATTTTGAATCAATGCCAATATAGTAGAAGTAGACGCAGTACTGCGTTATCCAAGAGTAAATTTTTCATAATATAACTAAAAAGAGTATAACAGCATTAAAATGATCATGCAGCATTGTTGAGTCCAAAAAATTATTCCACCTAACCTTGTTCTATTTTATTATTTTTTTTTTCGATCAAATAAGACATTCCTAGCCTATGGCTATCTATATTTATAAATATTATAAGACAATATTATGTCCTGTAACCTTGTTCAATATAAAATCTTTATTATGTTTAATTATATTAAGTTTAATAAGAATTAAAGTATAAAAAGTATAAGTACCTTCAAAAATGAATGATATAAAAGTAAAATTGATTTAATAATTAATCTAACTATAGTTATAAATGATACTTTATATTGGTAAAATATAGTAATATATGCATATACTATTTTATAGGTATTTATAAATTTTAGTACAACCAACACTGACAATAAATGAATAAACTTAAGGGGTAAAAAAATTTTTTATTGATTAATTTTTTTTGAAAAATGTGTTACTAATTATCAGAACAGAAGCGTTCTCAGGACTTTTTATTGGGGGGGGGGGATATGAAAATGTATTGAAGAACTGTGAGGGCTATGCCCCACACCCTTTTTTTAATAATAATAAAAAAACACATTCAATTATAACATGATATTTTTTTACAAAATTATATCAATTTTCCTTGATTTTTGAGCATGTGAGTACATTAAGAATATACTCCATACTTCGGTCATTGAGTTCCTCAAAAAAGTTTTCAGTCGTTTTATACATGAAAATTGTGGATAATGATAAAAAGTTAAATAAATGTTTATTGATCATATTTCAATTTTTGATTATCATTAAATATCTGTTAAACAGAAAACTTCTTATTATTACTTAAAAAATAGCCATGAGGGATCAATCTCCCATATCCTATACCACCTCCCTCCCCATGAGAACTCACATGTATCATTCAATTTTACATAGTATTACATTCATGGTCAAAACTTCAGCTAATAAGTTTTTGAAATATTATTATTTCAATTTTTTAACCCTCTTATAAGCATAGTAATTGCATTTAGAATAATTAAATCAATGCATAGCTTTCAATTATCATAAAATACTGTTTTAGGCTATGATGAATAAAGCCAATTGATAGTTCATTATTTGCACAATATTTTGAAAATTATTTTTCTCACCTCCGAAAAAAATAAGTCTTATGTAGTTAATAAGATATAAACATTTTACAATAAAATCATTTCAGTTCAACAAAGATACCAAACTATAATATTAATTATTAAGTAATAATAGCATTTAGTATTTAGTAGAAAGCATATTTGATTATTAATATGAGTACTTAAAGCTTAAATCAAACAATAGTTAATCATTATTAAGTAAATGTATTAATTACCTTAACTTCCATGCTGGTTAATAAATTTAATCAGTGTAATAACTAATAAGTATAAGAAATAATAATTATTTATTTATTGAACAATTATAAAATATAAACCCAATGCTTATAAAATTAACAAAAATAATATAAATTAGTTTTAAAATTGTATTACTCTTAATGCAGCATATTTCTTTTCTTATTGAATTACCTCAAAAATTGTAGCAACACTCCAGGCTTGAGTGGGACATGATCCAGCACAAAAAGCTCCATCTTTATTAGTTAATTCAGGTAAACCTCTCCATAGAGAAGTTTTCATGTGCTCGTAATGTTTAGATAAAATACCTTGGATTTCAGATGAAGTTTCTTTTTTGTTTGAAGAAAATATTAATTTAGCCCTCAAAAAGAAACCAACTGGCCATAACCATTCCTATAAAATAATTTATAATATAACTAATAACAATTACATAATCACGTAATAAAATAATGCTCTTACTGGTCCTTGGTGGTAATTGAAACCATTGGCTATTTTTGAATCTGTAGTATCATTATCGTTATTATAAAAGCCATCATATGCCCAATCAGATGGATCAAGTGTTTTCATACCAAGAGGTCCAAGAAGTACATTAGACACTGTTCGCAATGCTACTCTGGCATTATCAGGGGCGAATAATTCTGGAGCCTGACATATGTATCAAATATTTTAATAAACAAATAAATAATAAGATACAATAAATTATGATTCAACTTACCACTACCATTGCCACAGGATAGTTGCATCGCAGTTGGTAGTCTCCCCATTTATTTGAAGCACCTACTGTATCCTTATAAATACCTCTACGGTTAATAAGTTCTGGATGAGGTTCAATTTGATTACGAGAATTGTTGTCCTCTGGTATCCAAAAGTAAGCTTCAAAATTTGTTTGAATCTTTTCGTTCCATTCTTCATATGACCATTCAGTTACAGAACCTAAAATAATTAAATATTGACATTAGCTAAATTAATTGAAATTTTTTGTATCATACCATCTTTATTTTTACGCGTGACTCCTGAATACTTGAACTGATTGACTTTATTTAATTTAGCTAACCATCCGATAACTGATTTTGACAGTGCAACTAATTCTATAGCTGATCCATCACGAGGAGTAGCCGGTCGTCCTCTGTTACCAGCTTTATCTGAGGAGCCCATTTTGTCCATCCATGTACCACAGTTCCATTCATTACCACCAAAAATAAAGCCTGTTAAAGGATGCACTCCAATTTGATTATCAAAGCCTTGACTTTTCATGTGGGCATCAATTGCAATTCCAGCATTACGTTCACGAAAGCATAATCCTTGGAAATGTATCGACAGAACTTCTTGAATAACTTCATATAGTGGTTGTTCCTAGTAAAAAAAATTTAAATAAAATCTACATAAAATATACTTAAACCTAAACCTTACTACTGATGTTGGTTTAGAATCATCAGTTGGAAAAATTCTATTGACTGGATCATCTAGGATACTAATACCTCCGGGAACCGTATCAACATACTGCTGAATTACATACAGCCACCACCAAACAGCGTCACGACAATTATACCGTGGATTTTGACCTCCATCTAATAAATTAGGAATAAGACCATGTCTCAAACAGCCTCCAAATGCTAAAATTATGTACCTAATACCGTACAATAAACAATCATAATAAGTTTGTAATAAACTAATAAATAATTAATAGAGTATGATGATAATGTTTTACTTGGCATCTTCATATCTTCCAATTAGCAGCAATAATCCTCTCAAAGAAATAAAAGTATCTCGACCCCAATTTCTCATATAGCCACTGGAAAAATGTGGCAATCCAGCTGCAAGTGATACACATTCTGGTCTATTTTTTCCATCAGGTCCTGTTTGTATTCTAAGTAAAGGTGCTAAAAGATTTGGCGATAAAGTTGGAAGAGGACTAGACTTAACTATTCCTGCAAATTGTACTGAAGCAAGAGCTAAACTCTTACAAAATGTAGAACCATTTTTGATATTTCCAGGCATCAATGACCATGTTCGATTTAACAAAGCATTATATACTTTTCTGAGCGAAAATTCAAAAAATGAAGGCACTAAATATGATGGCAAGTTTTTTAATGGTTGCAGGTATTGTTCTAAAAAGTCTCCAAACTGGTATAATGAGCTATTTTCAAATTCTTTTCGTTTTAACCGTCCAACTATATAATCCAAAATCCAAAAACCATTACGAAGATTGGAACATAAAGGATGGCCAAGATCATTATTTAAAACCACATTATCCAAAACTGACATGAATCCTTGTAGTCCGCAATACACTAGTTTACCATATCCTGGTACATCATACACATTCCCTTCATCCTCTTCAGCACACCTGAATAAAATATGATTCATATCCGTTAAGGTTAAACGACTCACAGCTTGTACCAAATTAATATCGGCAAGTAATTGGTTAACAGCTAATTTTGTTTTATCAGTTGCTGAAATGCTGATTGCTACAACACAACCAGGTTTAAAATTTGCAGTGAAATTCAATCTTGTAGTTTTATCATTGGAAGTTACTATGTTTAACATAACACAGTCCTTAGGAGTAACATTTTGTTTTAAATTTAATTTAAAATTATTAAGACCATTGATTTTGTTTATATTTTTAACAAATTCTTCCTTTCCGATGTTTGATAACCTAAAATAGTAATAAAATAATTTCCAAATGCTTTAAATGAAGTAATATTTTATAATAATGGAATTCACTTGTATTCCAATGAAGCTTCAATAAGTATTTTTTCGATTTTTCCATTAACAGTAATCCCTTTTCCCAATCCATTTTTGTAAGATGGCGGTGTTGAAAATGAAGTGTAAGACATAAGAATAACTGTATCGTGTGTTGTGCTATTATGGCGTGTAACACAAACAATATCAGAATCAATTTGGTCCACATACACTTGATCAAATCCACGTTTTCCAAGATCATAATGAAGTTCATTCAATGCTTTTTTACCCGCTACTATCCCAGAATCAATACTGATTTCCTCATCTGACCAACTCATATACTGTCTTTCCTCATCAACGACATGTATCTAAATTAAAAGTAGTCAAGTCAGTCATGGTAGGTGTAATAATAATCTTTTAAATGTAATTTAACAAATAACATACATGATGGGGAACTAAAAGATCATAACCCATATTACTTCCACTTGCACAACATGCTATTGAAACTAAGGCTGCACTTGGTAGTAAATCATACACTGAACGTTTCTCTATTGGAGATGGATTATCATGAGTTTGATCCATGAAAAGAGCATGTGCTACTGTAGATCGTAAGGGTTGCTCTAGTGGTTTGATAAATGCACCTACGGGGTCACCACCATAGCGATAAACCAAACGTCCAAGTTCATGTGAGTCCCAAGCAGACATAGCTTCTAAAAATCATAGAACACAAATAAATTAACTTATAAATATTAAATTTTTTAAATGAAACATTGATTTCTAATTAATTATTTTTAACTAGCTTAAAATAAATCAATATATAGGGACTGCAGAACATTTTGATTCAAGTTCATGAAAATAACAGCAATTTATCCCGAGAATTTAACAAGATAATTGGAATATTAATAAAATATTTCTTGCCTCGAATAAGTGATGTAATTCCAAGTCTATTAACAAATATATTATCAGTAGCATCTGAATTTGTAAATAATTCTGCTACAATATACAAATCTGGTCTAATTTTCCTAGCAGCATCAAGCAAATACTAAATTAACAGAACACCAAATAAATGATTACATATTTTTTTTTCTACAACTATATTTATTCAAATGCTGTAAAATAACTCATCAATTTACTTCAGCAACATGCAAAGGTGTTGAGTGGCAATTATCTAATCTGATGCCATGAAACACTGTAGCAGTTTGTTCTACATAACGTTGCATATGATTCCAAAGAAAGGGGCAATCTTTAGGTTCCTTTCCATATCTAAAGTCAAACAATTATTAGGCATGTATAAATAAATTGTTATAATAAAACTATAACCATAAACCATGTAATAAAAAACCATGACTCTTAGTAGGTTGATAGAGACAATACTTACCTCCTAATTAATTACATGAGAATATTTTCAGACTTTCATAATCTGTTGAGATTAAATACAAGAAAATGTAAATTACCTCAATTTGACACTATCTCCCCAAGAAATTAATTCTCTGCGTAAATAAGTATTAGAGTCAGGTCCAGCAAAATTTTTAAGTGGATCACCACCCATTATCCATCCGTTATGAGACATTACAAATCGTCCATTAGGAGAATACAATACCTCATCAGCACTGTGACCTTCATAGTCTTTAAAGTACCTGAACATATACATTAAAAATGAAAAACACAGGAATACAATTCAATTAAAATCAAAACAGAATTATTTTTAACACAAAATATAATATCATTAAAGACTTTCAAACAAAAATGAATTTCATAATTCAAGATCTGAGGCTCCTTATCATACAATCTATAGCTCTTTGAAAAATACATCAGTATATCGAGACCCATAAAATATAAATTATACTATATGTTATTATAGTGATGACTGATAATATTTCTGAATTTCTTTGTAACAATAAAACATAACATCCATAATACGGGTTGGAAAACATGCATTAAGAAGCCTGAACTGAATGATATTTGAGCCTTGATACTTGTTTAAAATTGAAAACTACAGATTACTCCCCACATTTAAATAAAGTATGCACAGAAATTCTATGTGAAAAATCCCACTAATTTAAATTAATTTCTTTTAGTTTTGTGTTAATTGAATAATATATATTATATTTACATAAATATAATAATGAATTAATGAAATAAAGTTTTTTTTATATTTTCTAAATTTAGGATGTTTATTATTAGTATGCCTATCAATTACTCAATGAAAAAATAATACTACAACTACAACTAGGAAAAAAAGGTTTGTTCAAACCTGTGCAGCTCTTTAAATATTATCGTTTAATAATTTTTTTAAAAAAATGGCTTTTTCTCCCGAAAAGGTTCCTGACCTCTGTTATAGATTATAGTTCTATAGAATAAGACTGATTAGTTTTATTTGATATTTACCTTGGTATTAAAGGATTAGTGATAGAAATACTGGTTAACTTTGGGCCATCTGGTTGGACTCTAAAATATCTAATTCCAGCAATACAATTATCTATAGCAGCCACTAAATGCCCTTGGATTTCATCAAACACTGTATTGTTCAAAGATTCTAATTTAAGTTTTAATTCATAACTACAACGTTGAAGTCTAGTATCTTCATCAAAACAATCGTTCCTAAAATATTTATTTTAAAAATTGTTATATTGAAATAAAATAAATTGATATTGTTTTATTAAGTATACCTGTATTTGTTGTATACTTTCAATGCTTTATTCATATCGATTGTAGCTCCTAAGCGGCGGAATTCTGAATCTGGTATAAGTGTTAATTCTTCATTCATGTCTGATTTGTTAACTAATGGAGGAGGGCTAGCACGAACTTTATTTTGAAATTCATTTACAATTTTGTCAACATTTAATTGAAATAGTTCATGGATTTTTACCCTTGGTAATATAACTGCTAATAATGCATGTCTTATTGACTGTAAAAATAAATAAATAATTTGAATGTTATACTTGATTTTTATGGAAGAGGTGAGTATAAATAAAATAAATAAATTTACATCAAACTTGAGCTAACTTAAATATATATTTTGAATTAAAGAATAAAAAATTAATCTGTAAGATAAAATATTTTTTTATTTTATTTAACCATGATCACAATCATGTAAGTCAGAAATGTTAAATTCAATTATCACTAATTAGACAAGTTTGAAATGATTACCCCAAGATGTTCTTCGTTTTCCACAATTACAGGTACTCCAGAGAATTCCCACATACCTTTTGAAACTTCTAAACTAAATTGATACAAAGTATAGTCTAACAAGTATGCTGGTCTTAAATATGGACAATTCACCAAATTATATGTACTTTCAGGATGTTTCATTAGCCAAGGACTTTCATTGGCTGTATGATTCAAAACTATATCACATATACTCAATACCTTAAATAAAATATTTAATTTAATGATTTTGAGTGTATAAACATGAAATATATCTGAAATATTACATTCCACTTTTTATCCATTTCTTCAGTCAAAGTCCTAATATCATCAAATGTAACTACATGTTTATCATAATTGAAGGATGGATTTAATACCAATTGATTTTGCAAGCTGTATGATGATTTTGAACCTCCAAGTTCCTATAAATAATAATAATAATAATATATAAATACTAACAAATATATTTTATACTTATACTTTATTTTAATAATTATATTATTTACCTAGTACCTATATTAATTATCTTCATACTTAACTAACACTAATAAAGCAAGATTATTGATCTAACCTAACCTGGTTTTTAAACAATTAGGTATAGTAATTATTGTAATTTATTATTATTATTAATATTTTAAACATCAAACACTAGCTAATTAGATATTTTGAATATCTTAAGTACTTAAATTTACTATATATAATACCAATTTTAAATAAATGTTTAGCATATAAAAGCGTACCAATAAAAACCAAGTGTAAACAAATAATTTATGCCAATTTATGATTGTCTTATATTGTTCATTTAATGAAGTCACATAAAAATTAATAAAGTATGACATTAAATTGCTTTTAAAACTATTAAAAAGTTATAGTTAATATACAAAATTATTGTTCAGTTTAATTATTATAAATTATTAAGATTATACAATTTAATTAAGATACATACAATTTAAAAACAAATATTATAACTTATTCAGATATATAATTGAACACTGCTTATATATTTAATACCTAACTAAAATAGACTAAAACCTAAAAAAATAAGTGGTTCTCAAATAAAGTAATGTAATTGGTTGAATTTAACAAGCATTGGATAGAATCATTAATTAACTAATAAATATTAGACAACTATTCTAATTGTAATTACTTGGATAGGTGTAAAATGCACCATGTTGTAACCAGATTCTCTTGCAACTTGCAACTTTGTTTTCCATGAAGACAATGGTCCCAAACATTTTGTTAGAACAGAAACAGTCTGCAAGGATTCCAATGGAATTTCTTCTCCACCAGCCACCAAACTTGGATCAACACATACATAACCACTTCCTTTCCTTAAAAGTAAATGTACATTCATGAATAAATTAGGTATTAAACTATTAACTGCAAGTGTAATAATTTTACTTTTGTCCTTTAAATTCATAGTAATAATGAAAAGAACCAGCTTTATTCATTTGAAGGAGACATGATAGTGAAGAATCATCATTAGTAATATCATCACTAGACCATTCTCTAATCCAATCCAGACGACGATAAGTTTTTCTATCAAACTCAGATCCTTCAGCCGGTATATTAGTGTATAGATCAATGTCACTTCCAAAAAGCGATGGACCCACTCTAAATTCCAAGTACCACCCTAAGAAATGAAGAAAAAAAAAAGTTGAAAAAATACAAAACATTAGTTTAATATAAATACGTTTACCTTTTTTTAAACGATACAAAATGTCGTCTTGAAAGCAATTATTTTCTAATGTTAAAACACGTATTTGATGATTGTAAAGCGACTTGACTTCCATAGCTCTATCCCTGTAAAATAATTTTGTATACCCAAATGAGACGAGATCACATACAGGTCGAATCAACAGGGAAAAAATTATGACAATCATTAAAATAATTAAGAACAAAAGTAAAATGATCATGGACATGGTTTAGCCATTGGGAATAATGAATTATTAATAAACCACACACATATTTCAAAAACAACAATCTTATCTGATTGACCTTTAAACACAAAACGAACATCAAATATTTCGATGTCGATAATAAAGCACAAAAGTCGTTAATTGAATCCAAACAATTTAAAAACTTATTTGCGAATCTCATTATTCTTTTCCAGACTATTACAATTACTGTGGTATGGTTAGATAATTGTTTGGACATATTTTATACTCAACACGCACGCACACGACAAGGAATTAATTCGGCTTATATAATATTATATATTTTAACGTGTAATAATATTGTATACACTCGGAGGTAATATAGTATGATTATAAAAATTTGACGTCATTCTAATTACAAGTGAAGAAAAAACCATAAAGCAAGGTGTTGCCTTACTAGTTTATCCTATTATTGACGTGACATTTTAACAAATCTACAATATTTGAATATTTGAACTCTCTGTACGTTTTGTCGTATCTTTCACACTGGATGTTTTTTGTACAGTGTGAAAGGAATCCAACAGTTGGCCGTTCGGTAAAACGAGCTTGCCGACGTTTATTAATAAAAGAGCTCATTCGTAACGACATGCGATTTAGAGATTTGGTACAGAACCAGTGCGACGACCACGCTCGCCGCCTGGCAAGTCAAAAACCCAATAAGACACATAACTTGACAGGACCGCGACGATTATTCTTGTTTTGAAGGGTCCGATGTGCCCCATAAGCGTGGGCACGGGGCAGAGGAAACGGAAAAAAAAGACGAAAACCCGAGAAAACCAACGGATTAACTACGATAACTACTATATTATGTGCTATTACAAAGCAAAGCGTCATCGTCGTTGATTACCTGTTTGACGGCAGCAACGGAATTATTTGTTTTTCGAGTGGCCAAATCGATGTGGAATACGATAAAAGGCTGCAAGGAACAGCGGCGAGAGCGAAAAACGTTGGGAAAACAATAACGGACCACACAATAGCTAATTAAAACATAGCACAAAGTTGTAATAGCTAATGGGTAAAAGCCAAAAGGTACGCGGTAAAGTTGATAATAATATTTCGTACGCCGTGTCGTATAAGTCGAGCTGATAACCTTTAAACGAAAACAACACGTACGCTCGTATTTGGCCTCTCGAGTGCTATTTATATCCACCACCGCCGCCGCCGACGTTCAGTGATAATGCATGGGCCGTTTCTCGTTTCGCGACGCGTAATAACCATTTTTCAGTTTTTTACATTTTCAATTTTTCTACATGCGTCGACGTGTAGACGAGTTTCAGTGTACACGACCAAACGTTCACGGAGTGTGTGCAGTGGCGTGCTTAAGGAGGAAGGGGGAAGGATTGCCCTTCGAAATGTCGGAGAAGAAACAATTTTTTCTGTTAAATTATTCACCGTTCAGTATTATATCGACATCGTAAGCCATTGGTTTCAACGCTATTACATAATTGACGTTCAAACTGAAACAAATCGTAAAGCTATAAAATATAAATATCATTCAATGATTAAGAAAATGTACGAGTATTAGAGTTAATTGATTGAATTTAAATAAAGAAATATCATATTGATAGTTAATATTGTTAATAAATTCAGACATTATTCAAAGGAGTGTTTTAATAACGGGGGTTTCCATATCGATAAATTTTAAAATTACAAGCTTGAGCATCGTTTTTAAAAATTTAGTTTTCAAAATACGTATGTATCTTGAACATGAATAATTGTTAAAGAAAACTTTTTAAGTGATTGCAGTTTTCTGTCGAGGCTAATAGGTATTATTAACTATTAATTAATATATAATTAATTGTATAAAATAACTCCTCGAATTTGGTGTAATGTAATGTAATTGACGACTGTCAGTCAATGTCGAAAAAAAAAATCACTTAGTGGACTAGTGGCAACCTTTTCGTAGGAAAAACCCATTTTTTTTAAAAAGTTACAAAATCACGATGACTTAAAACAGAAGTCTTTTTTTGGTCGAATAGTATAATTTTATTATATATTATAAATGACGTTAAGTATATAAGTATGTAATTTATATTATAAAAGCGTTTTTTCGAAATGTGTTTATTTAATTTTTTTTTCTAACTTTACCTATATATTAAAGAAAAATAACTTTATTTAAGTGAACTACCCGTCACTCGGGTTGCTTATACGACACATGCAGTATATAATCAGACATAGTTGTTACACTATTTTGAAATACAAATGACGTATATTATATAAATAAGTGAATCTTAGTGATATTGGAATACAAAGGTAAAACATTATGCTACAAACGCGACGGTCAAATCTTGATGTTGAGACGTGCCTTAAAGAGCCGCAGGTTGTTCGGCCCCTGACCAAGTACTAGACAAAATTCTAAACACAATTTAGGACTCAAATGGCATTAGTAAACACGGCCAATTCGCTAATCTCGTACTTTACAAGCAACAAGCACACGTCCAGTGTTAATAAAATACAATGCAGAACAAAAATACCTACACCAGTACAACAAATTACAGTGTGTCGGACGTTTGAGTGTTTGACGTTTTTTTGAGATTTTCTAACAAGAGAGGAGATTCGATTTCTATCCGTTAGTAATATTGTAAATTACATATTACTAACAGATTACAATTTGTAATACAATTTCGGTACAGCGAAAATCGTAAGCCATGGTTATCAGTCGTATATAGGTAACCCCATTGGGCATTGATTATAGACTAGACCAGGGATAGCGAATTGGCAAACATTTTTGGTTTGATTTTTATTTTCCCTGCATGTTAATAACTTTCGGTTTTTGTTTTTTTGCTAACATTAGTTAAAATATATACTTAAAATTATGTAATACGCGTGACATGGACAAATAGGTATTAGGTAATTGGTTCGTTATCCTTGGAACAGAGTATTATATTTCTATAATCAACGGTAACACAAAGACAGGTAAGAAATATATGTCGACTTTGAGATAAAAAACAGAAGAAAATAGTTCCGGAACAAATACACGTACGCACAACCACACGCAAATACGAAATTTGACTCACAGGTGCAGTGGTGACGTCAGGTCGGGGGGCCGTTTGTGGTTGTTGCACTTGCACAAAGCGCACTCGTCAAAAACGTCTAAACCGCTGCTATAATTATTACTACTCGGAGATTCATGCACCGCGGCACCTTGCAGCACGCGACCACTCGACGAGGTTACATCCGAGGGCTTGCCCGTGAACATTTTTTTTAAATTTCCTAAACGACGACTGTCCGCGGGTTTTTTCCCCTTTTGCAGTTCCGCTGTTGCCGCACTGCACTTGGGTTGTTTACACGTGCAGGTACAGGGACTACAGGACACACGAAAACAATTAAATATAATGAAAACTAGAACGCCGTAAGCGCCGCTCATTTTTTCCGTATTAAACTCCTCGGCCCAGTTCTATTATAATAATATAACACCATTCAGTGGTTCCAACTACGCGTTAAGATTGGTCCAAAATCTAAGAGCACACAATCCCCACATTCAAATTCGATGTAGGTATACAATTTTGATAATACCACATTAATACAACATTGATTTTATAATTTATTAATAAGTACATCATGATTTATGACCAAAAGAATAGGTTTAAGACGTGCATTTTAGTAAATAGTTCAAAGCGCTTATTATGCATTTTAAGTAAATTTTTTTCAACAATTCATTAAAAACTTGGTAGTTTATTTGTTTTTCAATATCTGCCAGTGATGATTTTTATCGAATTATTTTAACAAAAGTTAGAATAGTTTAAAGTTACATGACGATGATTGATGAATGATGAGAACGATTGAAAAAAGCTAATTCGAATGGGTAGACCACATGTCACGTGTTTTCATCCTATACAACCCATTTATACAGACTACATGGAAATATAAAGATTTGCGTATAGTTTGTGGCATTTATAACTTTCAAATTAGTGTACACGTCTACAGCAGCTCGGTTATATTAAAAGATTAATCATTTTTCACGTGGTCAGATGACCAAAATGTCGATAATCCCGAACAAAACAGGTACCTATAGGTTACTTGTGCATTTTTTCAAACGCATACAAATCAAATTCCAAAACGAATGTAACGAAATAACCATTAATACGAATATCAAAGCCACTTACGTTATTTTAGTAGGTTGACCTCCCATCTTGGTGGTCTTCGAATTGATAAAAAAAATCACTAGCTTAATATAAAATAGATATAAAAAAAAAATCACTAGATTAAAACGACTAAACGAGCAATCGAATTGATCACGTTGAAACACAACAATATTCCGTGAGTAATGTATTCGATACGATAATAATAATAATAATATTAATAATGTTCGGCCAAGACAATTTATTAATAATTTCTGTTACGACTGAATCATGGTCCGGCACATTATTCACTGACGCCACCTCGTAACGTAACGTAGGTATTGGCGTAAAAATAAATAATAATAATTATTAATAATAATATGGTACTCGTCGTAATATATTAACTATCATACAATGTAACGTCGCGTCGCAGCCGAGCATCGAAATCAGAAATATTATGAAATGAAGAAACAGATCCGAGGTCCGTCGCGAATCGGCGGTGGCGGAGCGGTAATAATAATGATAATGGAATCATTTAATAATGATTTAACAGCATGAAAAGCCCGTGAAAACACTGCGCTGTATACATTGAACAATATATCGCATTCTATATATAAGTATACTACGGACTTTTTGTTGTTATTCGTTATTATCGGAGACGTAATAGCAATAAAAACGTGTAGACGACGGGGACCCGTGCTGGGGATAACCGAAAACGTGATTGACATGCGTACATTTAGTGCACGCGGCGTACCCAAATAGTAAATACCTATTACAGCGGTTCCCAAACTATGCATCCCTGAAGATAAAAATTTAATCGCGCCTCCCACAAATAAAAAAAAAAACAAAAAAACAATAACTATTTTTTTTTAATTTAAACGTGAACGATGCGCTTGTTTTGCGTGTATCTGCAACGTCTCAAAATTCGTATACATTTATATTTATCTATAAATAAATATAAAGTATTATAGTACAGTCAATATCAATATTTACCTCGTACCTCCCCCTATAAATGCTTGTGCCTTCCAAAAGAGGTGCATCTCACAGTCTTGGTAACTGCTGATATATCATATTGTAAAGCACAATTTCCATTGTTCGTACGTCGAGCTACATCAACATGGGCTGTATATAAAGTGCGAATCATGAAGAATAAAAGATCTTTATTCTTAATGATGCAATTATAATATTATATTATTATGTACACGCGTGTGTTGATTTTAACTTCAGTTTTTTTTCCCTACAAGACCTACAGAATAATATTTAACGACGTAATTTGAATAATAAAATTAGGGAAAAGTCCACTCCATCGTCGTTGACGAACGTTTCCGCGGTGCTAAAAATGTACTGTAACGGCCATTTATAATCATTTATAATTATTTATTTATTTAATGTTTATTATTGTTGGATAATATCTTATTAATTGTTATATTCTTTGATCAACGGTATTATAGAGTATAGACATATTTCGTCGTGTTTAGAATTTATAAGATTTAATTAAGAAAATGCTTTTAAAAACTGTGATTGCATCCCATTGAATACTTGGCGAAAACAAACTAATCCTTATATAGTTATATGATGGTGGTGTTAGAAACTATAGAAAATTTAGAAATACAACTCAAATAGTAAATACTAAATACACAATAACTGTACATTATTATTATTCAATACCTAGCGGCTTGAGAATTGTCTCGATTTTAATTAAGGCCTATAAGGCTAAAAAAGGGTCTAACCTTATTAAATTCAAAATACTTTTTGGTTTACGTAATTCGCAGATATCGGCGGACACATGTACAATTTGAAAGATATTATAAGATTATAAGTACAAAGTATATTTTTAAAATATTAGGCAATTAATAATATGTATGGCGTTAAGTTGTACAGATGAATGCAAAAATGTAATATTCAACAACAGCATATATAACAACTAATAAGCACAATTATTATGATGTGCTGGTGTACAACAGCTATGCCAAGATTAAATAGGTAAGCAATGTACAAGTAATAAGTAGGTATTGTAAACCATGATCTTTTGTCTGTTCATCATACGCACAACATAGGAATTTAGACGTTTTCCATTTCCAACGAATCGATTAATGTGATAAGAATTTTGAAAACTGATTTGGATTCGTTGTGAAATATTCTTTAAATCAATTTTTTCAAATTTTTAAATTTTGTACTTCTTATACCCAAAAATTAACTTTTGTTGATTCTTGTTCCAAATTTGTTTAATTTAATTTTGTGAAATTTCGTGAGACAAAATTAAAAAAGTGGGAAAGTCGATCTAAAGTAGACTTAACAACGAATTCAAATTAGTTTTAAAAATTCATATCGCATTAATTGATCGATTGATACTAGATCGGAAATAAAAAACATCCAAATTCCTATCGCGTATGGTAGACACTAGACAGAAAATCATTGCTTATAATTAATGAGTTTATACGGTATTCTTATCGAATATTTTGTATAAACGTGTACAAAATATTAAATTGTTAATTCTATAAATAAATATATTAACCTATATGATATTTTGCATGCCTACTCTATAAAGTTGATTATGTTTTTTATTATTTATGGATTATGATTCATGATAACTATTTAATTATCGCTTATTAGTTATTATACTTATTAGCTAGTGATTAATATATTCAAGTATATATTACTATATTAGTGTACCTTTTTTCAATTTGAACACAACATGATTTTATTTATTTATTTTTGTTAAGTAAAAATATAATAAAAAGTTAAGACTTTGATCTAATCTTTTAGTTCAATTTATCGAGGACGCTACCCTGTATGTGTTGTCTCTGTCTTACAAACATATTATAATATTGTAAATTTGCTTTCAGTAGTTCATAAATGCTATGTTTTTAGTTTTAATCAGGCGCGCACCCAGGATTTTTGTTTGGGGGAGGGGGGGGCTTAAATATATTCCTATTTTCTTTACACACAAGTAAATAATTACCACAAATTATAAATGGTAATTTTTTACAATTATTATTATATGTTATATTAACATAAGAGGGCTTCAACCTCAAAGCTCCCCTAGGTGCGCCACTGGTTTTAATATTAGCATAAAATTATCTATTATCAAACATCATGAGAAGAACATTATCTACATTTTATGTCGGTTTCTTACGATATTTTAATTTTTAAGCGAGCTATGAGTTTTTTGAAATTGTAATTTTTCAAATACTAATAACTCGGCAACTTGCTCAAAAATTAAAATATCGTAAAAACCGACGTATAAACATGAATAATGTTTTTTCTATGATGTTTGATAATAAATCAGTTTAAACACATCATTTGAACTACTAAACGCAAATTTTCTATGTTGTACGTTTGTACAGATGGAGACAATACATGTGGATGTGCGGTATCCTTAAAATTCATTTTCTGTCATGTTACATTTAAAATATAATCTAATATTTTATAAGATTATAATCATTAGTCATCAGTATAATTGTAACTATACTATAATTAATAATAATTATTGAAAACAATGAAAACAAAATACTATGTCTATAAAAACCAAAATATTTTCTTTCTAATAAATTCATCAAAATCCAATTAAATTGAAGCTTATGAAACGTAAGGTTTAAATTCTATTCAAAAGAAAAATTAGGTATTACTATTAAATAAACATACTATTTAATAGGTATCTTTATATAATATAAGTGGTCTATTCCAAAGCAAAACATATTTATACGTTTATATTATCGTTACACAATTGTTTGATTATTAATCGTTTTTTGCAATGGGTATTTTGAAGTTGAAAATACTATACAATATAACATCATTAAAAATCTATACACGATGATATTTTATAAAACACTTAACCAACCGGTAATTTATAATCCCAATCCCAGCATACTCGTATCCCAAATAACCATTAACAAGGTAATTAAAATTTGTACAATACCTTGATAATTATTCGCACTTAGTACAACATTCACGTAATATTTTCAAGTCGAACGTCGGGGTAGTTGATTGTGTTAATGAACTTATAACTTCGTAAATCGAACAGACTTCAATAAAGTTTTCTTGATCTGAAGATTTTACTAAGTAAATCATAATATTTACCATACTCCATATTGCCATATACATTGATGTTGGCATACTTAAACGCTGATTTATTTTTCCAAAGACAGGTAACAATAACAACCAATTTCCAATAATCTATACTTCATTCCCACCATGTTTTATTGTTTTAAATACCTATTTTTAAAATTTTAGACAAGCATAAAAACTTTGCAAGAGTTAAAAAAACCTTCATATGCAAATTAATAATTATAGTAATTCAACATTTATTCATTTTCCATTCCTAGAATATAGTTTATATTTTATAATGAGTTGAACAAGTAAAAAAATTACAGAAAATACATTAAAATATAAGTTTTTTTACTCAACAAAATATTATGTTATCACATCACATATTAATACACGGCGCGTTGTGTATGCAATCGAACGCCATGTAATATTTAACAGCCATAAAAATTCCTAATAAGTGCTATACTTCTGTCGTTTTTGATTAAATGACATATTGTATTATTATGTATAATAATATCAATAATTAATATATATAGTATTAACAGAGTCTTATGAATTACATCAATTTTGTCGTAATAATCAATTAAACCAGTGGCATGCGGTGGTAAAACCTTATGGGCAAGCGCTAAAATAAGTATACCTACTTAAAATTCAATAAAAATGTACTCATATTAATATTTTACTGGATATTATATTTATTACCAGACAAGTTTATTGTTAAATATATATTAGGTATATATTGTAATAAGTAAACAATTATACAATAAATATTCGTAAGCTTAACTAAAATGTATGAATATTTGCCAAACTTCGTATTTGAGAAAGATAAAATGCTGTAGATAACAGTATAACACAAACAGAAAAATAAATAATATTATATTTAATATATTATTATAGGTACGTCTGTTTGGATTCTAATTTAGGTTTTTCGAAAAGAATTATTAAGAACTAAGATATCGCCGATGACCGGTTCTACCACGAATTATGCCTTAGTGAAGCACGCGCTGATAAAATGTGATGGTAGTGGTGGCTAATCAAATCGCATCAGAAGCGTTTTGCTGACCATATAAAATCGCAGTTACCACTCCCCTACATCACACTCAACCGTTCTACTACTACAGCATAGTCCGAGTCTGGAAAAAACTGAGCGCTTACCTCTGTATATTAAATTGCCTATACAGTAAAACAATTTCGTGATTTTTTTTACAAATTATATTATTGTAAATATTTTTTGTTTTTGTAAATTTTTCAAATTAAACCGTGAGCAATGACATTTTATATTATTAAAAAGAACCAATTAGTACTATTTGTTCCCTTTCTTTTTACTTTTATCTGGGCAAGCGCCGCTTACCTCGCTTGCCCAGACTGCACGCCACTGAATTAAACATTAGTAAATATAATTTTAAATTATTATTTTTGAGTGCGATTGTTTTTTCGATTTACTCTGTAAAATGATCAGTACATTTATAAGTGTAAAGTGTACAGCGAGTGTGCATTTCTATATGTTTTTGTAAATAATAATATAAAATAATCCAAGTATACTCGTGTTATAACATGACTCTATATTACATTCTTATTTTTATTTATTAAGCGTCCAACTATTTTGAAAAAACAGACAAAAGCAAATGTAAAAATAAAAATAAATTCGGTAAAAATTTTATTATTAAATAGTTGCAGAATGTATGCATGCATGTAGGTATGTGCGTTTTTCGTTTTATATTATTTCTTCTTATTATTCGTTCAATAGGTTGAGTAAAAAACACAAAATTGACATCGAAAATAGGAAGTTTATGAACGACTGGACAGAACTATATTGTTTTGTATTGCCTAAAAGGGTTGAAGCCATTCCAGACTGCTTAATGTTTTACTGGACCTCATTGATTTATTATTTTAATCTTTAGGACTCCAATAGAAATTACTTGCTGACCCCTGATATGGACTGTAAAGTATACACAGCAACAATAAATGGTAGTAAATTGTCGGTGTATAACTACAGGGAAGTAACAATTATGGGGGAAACACCGTTGTCACGACGCCACGCGGTGGATAACCCGCCGAGTGATGAGTTGGATCGATTATAATATTTACAGTATTTTTTTGTATACATATTATAATGATGCGTGGCGGTACATGACTGCTGACGTCCGCAATCACATTATATATTGCTTGTCGTTCGTTCAATAGGATAGGTTTTTTTGTGTAGTTCCCAACTCTCGATCGACTGCGAATACGTCAAACATGGCTCCCAAAAAGAATAAGAAAGGTAACAAATTGGCTCGGATGAGCGACGAGGAAAAATTGCGTTATCTACAGCACCGGGCCGCAGTCGAGGAAGAGACGAAACGACGGAAAGAACATTTGGTCGCTACGTATTTAAAGGTAGTAATCTATATTTAATGGCTATAGCGGTTAATGCGTGAAATTATGAAGGGACCAGTATTATATATCTGGTAAATAAGTGTTGAAGGACATCATATTATATAATATAATGTACAAATCATTTTATAGTTTATACATATATAATATTATTTTTAAAAATAAATCATAGGTACCAATATAATAATAATTCTGACTAGCATTAAAAAATGTAACCAAATAATGTTCTGTTTATAGGTATTGCCATTCATTTTGTAATATATATATATATATATATAATAGTTTATTATAAAATCGATGTTATGTACTATTTATTTAGTTATTTAATTGTTATTTAAAATACTAAAATAAATGAGAAAGAGTTCCCGGATCCTGAAAAAATTTAATTTAAGTTTTAAGGTTTTAACAAAAATGTTATTAAAGAAAAAGTATAAATTAAATAGGATTTAAATAAATTACGTTAACATACATTTAATTGAAATGGGGACTAAAAAATTGATAGTAAGAATGTAATCTTGTAAAATAGTATACATTTTTTTTATCAATTATCATGTAAAATAATATAAAAATTAGGAGTCCATAGGAATTTTTATAGGTTCTAACATAAATATAATCTAAGAGTTAAAATAATTTAAAATTGAATACCTACTAATATTGAAAGAGTTTAATATTTTATGGTTATCAATAATATAGTAACAGAATTATCTATAAAAATTCAAACTTTTTTTAAAATAGGTTTATAGTTATTTAATTTTTCTCTAATCTATTGTATGATTATTAAATTTTGAAACTATATTCAGGAATGTGATGTTTGTTGAATTTTTTTAATAGATAAATATCATAAATCTTAAAAAAAAGAGAGTAAAATATTAATTTCAGTAAAAAGTACATTTAATCACTTATACTATTAACTATTAGGTACTATAATACAATAGTAATTACTCAATAATATGTAGATACATGGTTTAACAAAAAACAAATCATCATACATACTTTTTTGTTGATGCGGGCAGCTTATCTACATAAAAAAGGACTATTTAATATAGTATTTATATTAATTTGTGTATGTACCTATGGTTTTTGTTGGAATAACGGCTAATAGAGTAAGTTGAAAAAAGAAGAAGCGTTCACACGGTTAAATAACGCCAAACTGAATCAGCAATGGCGTCACAACTTACGGCAAATCAAGTGCAAGGAACTCAAAGACGAGATGATGGTGAGTTCATTACTATTCAGTCATTACTATATTATTTATAGCCTATAGGTTGTTTAACCGTATCAAAGTTTAACCGAAAAAATGCATTGTGGTGTCGATGTTCGTTAATTGGAAACTTGTATTTTATTTCCCTCGTAGACGATGGAGAACCGATTTCAAATTTTGCTGGATTGCAAGAACAACCACATAGATATGTTGTTGAAAGATCTGGAAGATGCCGAGGAACAAAATCTAAAACAATACACGGCACACGCAGAAATTATAACCCAGTTCTTAAGTACTGCAATTTTTTCATCACCATTGTCTGCATTTTATTATTATATGATATGTCGAACTTTTGCATTTTCTGCAAAAGTCAGAATAGTTCTTATGAGTAAATCGGTCATTAGAAAGATCAAAGAATATTGTTGGTATTGAAATAAATTTCATGTTCTGTTTTGGAATACGTTTCACGATGTTGGATGACATACTGTTGTTCTGTATTCTGCCTTTACGTTTTTATAATATTTATTATATTCTATTTTCGTGCGCATTCTTCAATTTTTAATTGAGCGTTTGTATATGCAAAAATATATAAAATACCAACCAAATTTAAACTGCTTTTTCAACGATTATTAGATAATCAATCACTACGTGTTTTTAAAATGTTTAGTTACATTCGAAATTTTAATACATTACGTTAACTAATATTGGTATTGAAATGTGTAATTTATTTTTTGATCTGTCACAGTTTTGAACCAATATTCCGAAATGTATATCCTAAGTCAGTAATCAAAGTGGGGGGAGACTCAGTCACCCTACTCCTGACAACCCCAAATAAACGTATTTCTTTTAATATTCTCTAGAACGCTTATTATTAAAGTAATAATTTTTATTTCTGAATTTCACATACGCTCTTATGAAGTATATGACGTACGTTCTTAAATAAAAAACTTAAGAATAATTTAGTTATTCAATTTTTTAAACGTGTAATGTTACTTATTCAAGAACTCAGCTTGAATTAAGAAAATTAAATTTCGACGGGATACATATGGTCACTGCCCACTGGTTCAGACATGTATGGTATACTGGATATCCTGTATAAACAATTGCATGTAACGCTCAACATTTCTTGGGTATTTGAGCCCCCCGCCCTACATATTATGTTCACTTTAAGCCCCGCTCTTTGTATGAATTATAATTTATATAATGTATGCGTTTATGCGGTCCATTAGTAACGCGACAATTATTTATTGTTGAATTTTAAAGACATGCACAAAACATCGCTAGAAGAACTCCACGAGCGTTACGAAAACAAAAAGCAATTGTTAACAGACGAGTTGAAGCACAATTTCAGCCGGATGCGAAACATATTCAGCCGGGACGACGAGCGGCTGGAACTCATGACCCTCACTTTCGAGGCGTGCAACGACGACGACACTCAGCAAATACACGCCAACTTCGAAGATTCCATTGCCATTTTAAACAACGAGGTATTTCGCTTAGTCGAGGATATTATTTTTTGTCATACGTTTGTGTCGATGCACGTTCTGCTGTATAATATATGATTCAGTTTCAAGTAGTGGGAAGTGTGCACAGGTGGATGGGGGCGTAAATGATGGTTATGGATGAACGACGATATTTGTGTCCGCAGATGCTTTTCGAAAAGGATCGTTTTACAAAAATACGTTTCGCAGAAATGGAAACGACCGTGAAGAAGTTGCAAAAAGTTCTAGACGATTATAGCAATGAAACCGACTCGAAAAAGAATCATTACAACTATTTGAAAATGCGAGACGAAGACAATACCGCGTCTATCGAGGAAAACAATAAGCGGATCCGTGAATACTCTGTGCGTATAATTACCATAAAACATGTATACATTATTATTATTGGTAGCTATAATAATTACTGATGGATCAGCTATATGTGCTTCGATAACCCATGCAAAATGTCTTGTTAAAGGCGCCATCTAATACCTAAGTATCTTATATACATTCAAAGTTTATACACGGACCTTGTACCTACACTCAGTGTCACGCACAGAGGAGGTTTAAGGGATCACTAACCCCTCTCCCTCCAAAATATCTTCCTTTATTAAATTACTATTAACTAAGTTTTACATTTATCAGCATACTGGAATTCATGGTTGTTGAACGATATAATATGCATGACTAAATAGTCTATTTTATAATGCTAATATGAATTATTCAAATATGGGTCTTGGGTTTATAAATTAAAAAGTGTAGGTATAGATTATAATAATATCTATGTTATTTATTATCTATTTAAATTTTAAGTATTTAGTACTTATATAGGTACTATTTAACTTTTTATCATATATCTGGCTTCTGCATAGAATTATAAATATTATATGCACAACCCCCGGAAAGTATTCTGTGTGCGCTACTGCCTACACTAACCAGTACCACACTGCATACAATATTTATAACAAATATAACTTACATAATAATATAATATATGGTTATATCTTATATGACATACACCGTAAACCGTTATCGATGATATTGTTCAAACGACATGATTATTCAATAATAATTGACGCTTGTTTTGCGTGTATACAGGAAGAGATCAAAATGCTGACACATTTGTGCGCCAAACGCGAAGTTCAATACGCACAACGGGAAAACGATTTGAAGCGGGAGCGTGAGGATCTCATTAAACGAGGCTTCGAAGCTCAGAATCGGCTAAATGTTGATCAGAACGAATATAAGAAAAAACTCGAAGCCATGACGAAAATATACAAAAACGCTACTAACGTAAGGCAGGAAGGGGACTGTATAGATTCCAATAGATCTGGGATGGTTATTTGGACAACCTGGGTAGTATTTTAACCATATGAAAAAGTGATGAGGGATGGAAGGGAAAAAGCCCGGTACATAATCATTGTAGGTATGTTTTTACTTATTAAATTGCCGTGAAAATATTGAAAATAACTATTTTCGAATATTCGTGTTTGATCAAATATATATATAATAGCAGTGTTGTCAAATATATGAGTTTTTAACCACCGCGGAATCGTAAACTATTTCGGGTGCCTAAGAAAATTTGTCTGTTACGTGTAAAAGTAATTTAAACTCAAATAGGTACAAACTCAGTTTTACAAATTCTACTAGTTTCATTTGTGGAAGAGCGATGATGCGAATCATTGTAGGTATAGGGACCTTACGTTTTGATTTCGTAATAATTTATGTGTTAATCGCAACATAATACGTCACAACGAGAAAAGATGAAAAAATGTTTGTACTTTTCATATAAGGTTAAAGATTTGGACAATTTTAAACTTTTTTGGAATATAAAGGACGGTATAATTGGTAAAAGTATGTATTATGATTTGAAAATTCAAAACTAAATTATTTTGTCCTGTGGTGATTTTATATTAGACAAAATTGTGAAAAACGTTAATTTAGCCAAATGCTTTTCTATTTTAGCAGATGAAACCACTGACGTTTCAGAAAAGAACAATCAACTTTGTGTCTTGTGTGTTTCATATGTCTCTGATGCAGAGAAAATTTCACTAGGTATATATGAGCACGATTTTTAAAGTATATAAAAATTGATTGTTTATCAGGAAAAGATATTGCATCTCTACCATTTAAATTGTAAATATATCCTCTACTGTGACCAATTTTTGTTACAAAATTGTACATTATTTAATATGGGTATTTTATAATAGATACATCAACATACATAATGTTTATTTTATATTATTATTGAAATTGGGGTTTAGATATAGTTATTTAATTATAGTTGACAATTTTATATGAATCCATTTATTCATTATTATGATATTTTAATTACAAAGACAGTTTTTAGTTCTAACTTCTAAATGACTTATATTATAATAACAACAAAGCATAGTAATTATAGTATAATTGATAAAAGACCCTTCCCCAATCCCTGAGCACGCCACTGTTTAAACCTAAAGGTTAGCTGTTTTTTTATTATCGTTTAACACTCATTACTAATGTGTTGTTACTTGTTAGTCATTTTCTTATTCAACTATTTAAACATTTTCAAATGTTGATACAGTTTGTAGGTAGCTCGCAAAATAGTACTATCTTGTTCAGGTATTAGAATTTTTTTAACTGTCGACATTCTCAAATTAATAGGTATTTGACTTTAAATAATCACATAAAATTTAATTTAGCATTAAAAAAAAAATAGATTTCATCAATCCGTTCAGAATCTAAAAAATTATTACGATGAAAAGTAATAAAAATTAATAATTTTACATTAACGTATTATTATATCACCCATTCCTAGTTTTCTGATCATAAAACAATCTGTATTTCTAATCATTGCTTTAGTTTATCAATCATTAGATGCAACACTTTTTTTTATCTAATTGTAATAGTTTTTTTACTTGAGAAATTTAAAAATTAAAAAAATATTCAATCCCAACCAACGAATTTCATTGGATATGACGATTCCTTTATGCTCCATAGTCCATCGGACTGTCCCAAACGGCCTTACATTAATATATAAACCAGTAATTTTACATAACATTAGTTGATTATATTTTTTTCTGTAGGTCCAGTAAATGGTACGTACTTCTAACATATCATTTTAAACTACAATAAAAATATTATAAAAACAAATGTACAAATTAAAAATGTGACAAACTGACTAGGTACGAAAATATTTTTTTTGGGTTTTGAACATTAATAAATGGGGTAGGTTCAATTAAGACACACACGGACAATTGTTCTCGAAACGTCACTAGCTTTACACAGATACCTACATGGTGGTGGGAGGGTGGAACAAATATTAAGTATTAAGTAAATTACGGGATAAAAAAGTTTGTTACTTCGTAGTTGTAGATGAAAAATTAATAAAATTCAATTTCAGAAACTATTGAGCGTAGTTGAGAAAGGCGACCGAATAATTAAAACAGCAGAAAACTGCTCCAAGCTAATGTTAGACGATGACGACGAAAGTATAGTGGTTGATGACGAATTCAAGAATGATAGAGTATGTTTTACGACCGAATTTATGTAAATTATTATTGGTATACCTACCTACTATATCTGAACGCGTATTTTTACTTTCTAGGAATTTGATAAAATGTCGAAATTCTGGAAGCGTTATGCGCGGGCGGAAGTGCAATGTCAAGAACTAGACATCAAACGTACAAAACTGTTACAGGAGAATAAAGATCTAAAAGCCGCCCTGGCGTACTATTTGAAAACGATCGCTAGGCCCGCGTCAGTGCAAAGAGATATGAGAGACAGCGGAATGCAATTGAATTTGCTTCCGGTCAAAGCGGGGTGAATAATGTGGAATACTTACTTCATCGATTGCTTCAAGAAATGTTTTTAATACACTTATCAGTACGCTTATTTATATAAGCGTATTTTTCTATATTTAATTTAATTAACATTTAATTTTATACTTTAATCTTTTCACTTTTTATTTGTTCTAAAATAATTTCACAATCATGATTTTCATACTTCATTTTTATACCAGTAACAATACATATTAAATTCAGTGCTTAACTACAATAAAATTTAATTTTCAACCACAATATATTTTAATCGACTGATTTTTTTATTTTGAAACATCTGATATTTTTACTGATACTAGGTATACCATGGGGTTTGTCAATATACCAAGTTATTTTTATTGATTGGGGTCCATGAAATGACATATGTTTTTTCCTTTCAGGATTTTCCTTAGTACTGGTAGCTATAATGAATTAAATTTTTCAACACGTGGCCATTTTTAAAATAAATACGTTAAAGATAATGTACCTAGTTATGAGTGGTACTTTTCAGTTTCAAGTTCCTTTTAGCTTGCGTCAAAAACTAAATGATTCTATACAACCTGAAAATATAAATTGTTTTTTAATCAACATCAACATATTAATGTATATTTTTATTTTATCAATGAATAGATTAAGATAAATTGTTTACTTTATAACTAATAGAGTGAAGAATTGTTATTAAAATAAGTATACATAAAAACCATATTTTGTATGCTTATTACTATAAGAGTATTACAATTTGCACTAATAATAATTGTAATAAGACTTAATAAATTAGAAAACATAAATTATTATAAAATAACATAGGGAGATATATCCATGTATGGCATTAAGTTTAAATACTAAATAAATAATAGATAAGTTTTTTTTAATAAATAAAATAAAATATAAATTATTAGAAAACAAACATTCCTTTTAATTCAAATATTAAGTATTTTATATACACTAAGTAACAACAATAAAAATTAAATTCATTTTTTTCAAAGCTTTTCTGAGAACACTAACTTGATTTTCAGCATTCAATATAATTGTACAGCAATAAAAATGATTTTTATGTAATTAGGTCTTTTTCAGGAGGAAAAAAATATTTTCTTATCTTATAACCATAATAGGTAACAATAAGCGCATACATATGCATACATATATAGATATTAAACATAGGTTAACATTACTTTAAATACCTTTAGGGGTATTCAGTGTTTGAAATGGTACAGTGAACATTAAATATTATTATAAGGCAATATTTTCTCATTTGACCTAAGCCTCAGAAATAAAAATTGAATGCTTAATATTCTAATAATATAGGAAAAAATACTTAAAGTATTTCCAAATCACAATGTCTTATTTCTGGGAATTTTGAACGAAGCTTATATTCTATTCTATCAATCTCTCCACCAATCATATCTATAATATTTTCACTGTGTTTTAATAGTAATGCCTCAGCACAATCTGCATTATCAATTGCTTCCACTTCAGCCATCAGTGCTTCAGGATCAAGCCTGTCTAAATATTGTTTAGCTAATTCCCTTCCATCAAAATCCAATTCAGCCTTATATCTAATTAAACTGTTTCCCATATCAATTCCTTTGACATCGTATATAGCCCTAATCATAACATCAGATTCCAACTCAGCATTAATTTTATTTAAATATGTCTGACTAATAGAACGGCCAACTATAGCTGAAGTATTTGTATAAATTATGAATGAAGCAACTGTGCCTAAAATGCCACCAACAAGTAATGATCCAACAGCATCTGGAACTGGAGTATTGAAGTAGGAAGTTAATGACATACATACAGCAGCTACTCCAATAGATAATACAGCTGCACAGTCTTCTAATAAAACAACATTGACAGTAGGATCGTGACCACGTAATACATATTGTAAAAAGGAAATATTTGCTTCTTTAGAACATTTAACAATATTATTAATAGCAACTGCCAATGTTGCTCCTTCGGATAGAAATGAACCACCGAGTACAAAATATGCCCAAAATAAAGAGTCTAATGGTTCAGCATGAATAAGACCTGTTACACCATGGTAAATAGAGAGCCCTGAACCAATACAAAATATTCCTACACCAGATATTAGAGAAGCAACATATTTCATATTTGAATATCCATAAGGGTGATATGAATCAGCGATTTGGACAGATTTATAAATACCAAATGCTAGAATCACTTGATTAATTGTATCAGCCATTGAATGTATACATTCTGAGAACATACTATGACTTCCTGTATAGAACCAAGCTAAGCCTTTGAAAATAGTATTCATACCATTTATAAAAACAGCAATCAAGACGACACGGCCAGAATCACCGAACAGGCCAGATGACTTTTGAGTTTTGAGATCATTTTTATTTAGTGTCTGTCGACGGTTGCTTCTTCGATGTGCTTTAATTGTAAACATTGTTTGTTGTTTCTTTTTCCTTTCAATTTCTCTTTTGATAAGTTCTGTCACTAAGTCTTCCTGAGACCCCCAAACTTCAGTTGCTTTAGCTACAACATCTTTTCGCCAATAAACATTTATTGGTGGTTCATCATCAAATGGAGACCGTCGTTTAATAGTTTTAAGGCCTTCCAGATCAGTAGACTTCAACATGAACTCAGTCATAGCACGACGAGCAGTAATATAATTTCGATCTACAGATTTTTCAGGTCTCTGAACTTTTTCAACTACTTTTTCTAAATTTACTTTTTCTAAAACCTGTTTCACAGGAATATTTTTCAACAGTGGATCATTTACTTCTTTGGATTTTGGTTTTCCATTATTATCATCATTAGAATCATCATTAATTGTAGCAAAACATCGAATTGGCCATAAATGATTTTTTGCTACACATATCTCTTTAGTTTGGTAACGAGAAACATAGAACGACAATTTTCGAAAAAGTACACGATCATTTTTCAAGGATGATAATATGCATTTGCATGGCATACCAAGATTCTTGTAGAATAGAGTCATTCTGTTTCTAAAAAGAAAATACACAAAAATATGAGTAATATTTAAGTATAAATATATATTATATAAATACAACATACATAATTACATGAAACAATATTTTGGGGTTTATTGACATTGAGTGACATCGTTTCAATACAAAATATTTAAAAAAAATGTAATTTGCAATTATAATAAAAATAACAAGTCATACCTACTTTCTAAAAATGTATAAGAAATTATTTCAATAGATCAATAACTTTATTTGAATATTGAATATGATTACTTAGTCAATCTAAGATTGTAATATAAGGAAACAAAATAATTTACACACAACTTGTCCTGTGTATATCAATTGTCAGTTCATACACAGATCAAAAGCAATTAGACTCAGGTCAACACAACTGTCTAGATGCGGTTAGAGTATTTTAGCTCAATATATAATTATACTAGGTAATTAGCTTTATATTTTAAATTATCTTAGGATTTGATATTTCACTCAATATAATATTAGGAATTATCTTTTAATAGTATTAAATGTAACTAAAACAATGCAAATAATGATTCTCATAAGTAATATTATCAATACTTGCAATTAACATAACTCAAATATTTCCTTGTAAAAGATAAAATAATAATTTTAAAATATAACCAATCTTTAAAATAATATTATAATTGTATGTATAAAAACTCATATTACCTTATAATTTCTGTAACAAAAGATTATTTTCAATGAATTTTGTTCCGATTTTCAATTATTACCAATACTGCAAATAATCTATAAACAATAATATTATATTATTAAGTTAAATAATAATATTATTTGAGATTTTTTAATTCATAATATTATTATATTAAAATTATAGGAATAAAAAATAAAGAATTTTAATACTTCAACCAACCAATTATTTAGAGTTGATAATCTAATATCAATAATATTAACAGGGCCCCAGAAAAAACACATTAAAAATATGGAGCCAAAAATGAAAATTATTTTATTGTTATGGACAAGGTTTAAGTTTTATAATTCCATTATTAGTATTTAAGATCAAATTAAAATATAATAACTTTTTGATAGTAAAATATAATAACAATTAACAATTCTAAGGTAGGTAATATGTATAATTATATTTAATTGTTTGATAAATGCTATACAACTCAATGAAGTAGTATATGATTATTTATAGCACATAATAAATATTACGTAATAGATAACATGAAATACTAGAATTATAATTAATATATTTTTATAGTTAACTACTTACTTTTAAGCTTAAAATTAATAAGTTAATATACAAATAAATAAAATTTATTTGTTTTTAATCAGTATACATTACAAAGATTTAAAGATAAAAAAAACAATATATGAATATTATGTAAAACTGTCTCATTAAACTTGAACTTGGAAATAAAATCAAAATAAATAATTTAACATTTTTGTGATTATGAAATTATTCTAAATTTACAATACTGTTTTGAAATTTAAAATATAGAGCACACATTGCTCACCTCTCATTCCAAATATTTTATCAAAACCAATTTAGATCTAGGTTTTTAGAATTGTAGCTTACCATTAAATACTGATTGTGAAGGTGATTTTCACATAAATTTGGATCATGTCGAGCTCATAATGACTATGGAACGAAAATGATTTTATAAAGGATCCCATTTAATCAATTGGGGTCGGAATTTAAAGTACTGGTTATATTTGGTATATTTGCATTATTTCCATCTTTTATTTAGTATGTTAAACACTAAAGGAAATGTTGAAACATGACATTTTGTTTCGCAGACTTTATATGGATCTACAGTTTTCAAACAGGCAAGTGCAGAATATAAATGTGGGTGACCAGTGGTAATGCAAACTTTTTTCCCCCACGATGCTACTCTATTTTGAGAACACCCATCCACCAATTTTGTTTCATAAACAGTATGTTATCTACAAAAATTGAATAATTATATTCGTAGGATACATTGGTATTATCTTTATAATAAATTCAAAATTTTAAAACCAATATATAGTTGAATTTAATGTTTAAATTTTTGCTATCGACGACTGGGCCATTAGGGTTTTTATATGAAGCTATAGTATCATATAGTACATATTAATATAATATTATAATATTAAATTCACGCAGCCACTAGGAATTGCGTTGTGAGAGTGACAGGCCGAAGTAGCGACAACTACAACTTACCTGCCAACATCAATGCTGCTGAGTACTAATATTATGATGATAAGTTATCACTCCATTGCGCTCCCGAGCTGGTGGAGTCGTCGCCGCGACCTTGTTACTATTGACGCTTAGGTGGGCCGTTCCGTAGCACAAACGTCAACCTTTGCGACCGTTAACATTACAGCGGCGGCGGCGACCAACAGTTGCAGTTGTTTAGGGTTACGATATTTGGCCGACGGTTGTCGTTTGTGTTCACACGTTGCGCAAGGGACCGCGACGATGATACGGCCCCGAAGAAGTTTGAAGTTTTACAATAAACAATATTCAATATTGTCGTTGTACAACAACAGATGCAGTATTGCAAAACACTTGAATCGAACTCTTTTAAACGGCTGAATACTGATAACAGTGATGATAACGAGCGCAACAGCAACGACGACCGATTGGCCGCAAGCTGTCTCAGCTGTTGAGAACCGAACAGCAATCGTTTTATCATCATGATATACCCATGTTAAACCGCGTTTTTTACTTCCATGACACTCCACCGCCGCGCTGTCATTACTATCGTTTCCATTGGTCATAGGACGTCTGCGATGGAAATAAAAAACAATGTTAGTTGTTTATTCGAGTTTTTATTCAATTTAAATTGTAATAACAGTCCGGAGACAAATTTTACAACTGAAAACTGTATCATCTGCACTCGAAAACAGTTCTGTTAATTACATAAGTCTTTGGTAAGCACTAGGTAATGAATTTTTGTTTCAAACTTATGCATACGCAAAATAGGTATTTTATTAAAAGTTATTTTGATGTCAATCTGTTGGAAAAATCAATAAAAAAAAAACCAGTGAGCCTCACTCTGCTGTACAGTAGGGGGCGGAGTGTACCTTGTTCATAGGATAGGTCATTAGTTAATTACAATGGATTTGTTGAATTTGAATGCAATGATAAGTATAATTGTATACAAATAACGATTCTGAACGGAGATGATATGTAAAAATTTCGAGTTTCTGCGACTTATACTTTATGAATTATAATAAATATTCAAAATCGTTTGAGAATAAATTGATATTTTACGCAATTTCGTAAAAATTTAAATTTCAAATGGTCATAAAATTTTATTCTTAAAGTCCGGTAGAATTTTTTTTAAGTTTTTTGAAGAGTAACTTATGGATAACCTAGTGTAAAAATTTCGAACCTTAAGTATAAATAGAAAAATTTTACGAATTTTTAATTATAAAATAACGTGCAAATTATCGCGATTTTGACACATTTCATACAAATTTGGACTTTATGGGCTTATAAAAAAAATTTATATGGAACGATTTTCAATTTATTTTAGTTGCAATAATTATAACTTATAGTTAACCTTGTATTAAATTTTTAAAGAGTTTTCGGACAGCCAAATTTATTTTATCGGTGGGTATTTAAAAAAAAAAAACTTAGAAATATCGAAAATTTAAATTGTCTTTAAATAGGTCAAAACATTTCAGAACACTTTGAAAACTTCCTCATGAATAGAAAACTTCAATATAAACATTTGGTGAAAATTTCAAGTAATTGCGGTTTTTCGTTTTTGAGTTAGAGCATTTAAAAAAAATGTATTTTGTCAAAACGTGGTTTTGCGTAGAAATTCTTGTTGGTTAAAAAGTTTGATTTTTGACTTGCCCAAGTACCATGTACATAAACTTTTCTGCCAGAAAAGTTGCTGTTTAAGATACCATTTTTACTGTTAAATAAGGTGTCGTTAGACACAAAAAAAAACATCATTGTAAAATCAATTGATTCCATCACTCCGTTCAGAATGTCCAGTCTTATTCATGTACTCGTATAAAATTACGTAATGCATACTATTATGATATTTGTTGATGTTTACGGTCGGGAATCATAGGCGGACATTGGGTTGAATTTTTAGGGGGTTATAATAATCCAATGTAAAATGATAATTATAAAAACAACGAATAAAATTTCAAATAAAGTTTTGATTTGGGGGGGGGCTATTAAAATATTTAGGGGGCTGAGCTCCCTAACCCCCCATGTCCACCTATGTCGTGAATATAGAACGATGACTGACGAAAACAATTATAATATTATACGAGTTCAAATACAACTCATGTGTGCTGTAAACCATAGGCAAAAGTCCAAATTTTTTATTTATTTATTTTTTCATTATCATTTAAGTACTGCGTAATGCGTTTCTATGTATACATTTTTTCAGGCCGCAGCAGAGTTGACATCCAAATCGCATCCTTACAATATTATATCCAATAATATTATAATAATAATGATAACATAATCTATATTATGGATTATATATTGCCTATACACTTGTGGTGAATATCATTTGGATCAATTTTAACCGGTATAAATGGTACTATGGTAGATATAACTACGTTTGATCATCATTTCATTGTCCGTCATCGTGAGACTTATTGTCACAACATGTAATATTGTCATATTAATTATAGTATGTTGATGAGAAAGAATGTTTGTTCATCGGTCCCTTGAAATAGACATTGATTGCGTATTCAGCCGTCATTTTGCCGTAATATTGTGCTATTGCTATAAAGACTATGGGTATAACCGTCAATCGCTGATAATGTGTAATTTTATAAATAATGCCATTGATTGTATACACAATTTCTAAGTATTAACAACGCAATGAGATTTTGTGCGTATTCTCATATTGTGCTCATTTTGTTGAAAAAAAAACACACTTCGATTTGTTATCTTAATAACATAACTACTAATGGAGTGTTAAATCCGAGTCAGAAGTAACAGTATTTGTGAACAATTTTTTCTTTAGTAAATATGATATTCTGTACACTGTGATAACTTGTGATCTTGTGGATGTCCAAGTCCAATTAATTCAATTATTCAGTACGGTATTGATTCAATATGGTAAATCATATTTAAAAGAAACGATTAGTATAAACGGAACGAGTAAAATAACCACAGTTTTGGTATAAAATTAAAATTATAAAAATGGACCTATGATGCCGACACATTTGGTATTTACAAGAATGTATAATATCCCACACAACATGATCCATGTTAAGCATCATAACAGTGACATAAAGAATAATCACGATAGAGTACTTTCTTGGATAGTGTAAGACATGACCATTTTGGGAATTCTCTAATGTTTTAGAAATGTTTTGGGATCCTGGATGCCTCAACAGACGATAGATATTCAATGAAGCTATTTATACATATATAGGGTAGAACTACAAGTAAACTGCCCCAAAGGAATTCTTGTAGTACTATATATAGGGTACATAGTGATAAAATGATGAATAATTAATTATATTTCTAAAAGTTGTTGAGTCTTATTTTCTATTCTACAACTTTTTTTTTTGTAAAGTCGGAAGCAGGAACAAATTTCTAGTACAATCAATGGGACATGGTGAGAGTCTGCTCAAGGTGTTCCCTGTATAGTGACATAAACCAGACTTAGACACGCTGCTAACTAATCTCACCATCATCGGCCGAATAAAGATGCTTACCCGAAGTCCCGAAATAGCCCATTTCAGGGCCACCCAGCGCTGCTGTACACAATAAGAGGAAGAAGTGGTAATCGGGAGAGGAGCTTATGGGAGCTTAGTCCCCTCAAAAAATGTATTCAAGTAAAATCCCCCTCCCCAAAAATGTGAAACAATATTGTATATCTAGACAAATTAGAAAATATATTATACCTATTGAAAAATAATTAAATTAATAAAATAATAAAAGAAATTATTTTTTATTACCAATCACCGGTATTACATTATCAAAAAATATTTTATTATCTCATTTACAGTAGGTACCTATTATACCTATATGTTTATACTGTAATATTGACCACTGGGCATTGATTATCGAATAAATAGAAGGCCCATACAATGTTAATAATATAAGTATATTAAGATTTTAAGTATAATAATTTTAAGTATTAAGGTTTTGTGTTGAAAATATTTATAGTTTTTAATATTTAATATGGTCAAAACTATTAAATTTTCATGATGTAAAAGTAACGTGGTAAATATTTAACCTACGAGACTATAATAAATACATACAACTTGTTGAATGTTAGATAGTGTTTTATAAACTCCATAATTTTGTAATTCATTTAAATAAACTTTATTCTCAGAAAGGAGTTTAATCTAATACAAAAATTTGATGTACTCTTAAAAAGAGTAAAATAAGTATTCTTTGAATTATGAAAAAACGTTGAAAATCGATTTTTTTTATGATTTAAAGAAATTAAATAAAATAAAACATATTTTGGTCTTTTATATAAGCTACTAACTTTTATACTAAAATAGTTATTAATAGGTAATTATTTTTACTGAGTAATCTTACTGATTTTAGACAATTTCCAAGCACATAATTCATTTTATCTAATAGATACTTTATGGGTGAAACTTGTATTTTGTATTTTACATAATATTTCTTTCATATCTAGAGAATTTTTTAGTTAGTTTTAATGCATAATATGTATAATATTAATAATTATAGCTTAATAATTTAATTAATACATTTATTATATAATCCAAAGATAATTTATTAATTTGTGTTCTAGATGTTTAGTTTAAATAGCATAAATGTCAAATTTTGTTGTTCATTTTTTAAGGACACGGAAATTCATTTTTATGAGAAGTTATGGCCGTTTTTAAAGCATTTATCAAGGGTTTTATAAGTCATTCTAAGCCGAGCACTGTATATTATATAGTTAACATTATCCAGTAATAATTACTACTCACAGATTAATCGCTCATGAATAAAGTTTTTATGGTTGAGGCCCATCCATTATCCAATACATTTCCTTATTAAATAAATAATTTACTAAATATAACAAGAAATATAATGTAGGTAGATGTTTGTCTATACTCCCACAGACAGGTTAAAGAATAAAAATTAAACTTCTATAGTTCTATATGAATGTATTATCATAAATTTATAAATCTGTAATTTTATATCTCTTGTTTAGATTTGGAACTCTAGGAAATTAAATTGTTCCCCTAATATAAGAATAAAAATATAATTTTTAAAAAAATGATTTGTTCATAGTTCATTTACGCATCATTACCTCTTGGCAGTTCAATAAGCAGTAAACAATAAACATAATAATAACCGAAAACTTCTTTACCGTGAGTTATTTGTAAATTCCATTATAGAGGAACGATCACCTATTGACTATTTAGTTATCAACTCGGGTCAAATTAAATGAGGAAATTAGTTTTTATATTTCTTATGGTCATTAATTTATGGAAGTTTATGGTTTTGTTCATGGCCCATGATTTATGAAGGCTGCTAAAGGGGGGGGGGGCTAACGGCCAAGGGATGTGATCGTCATCGGTTTATTTGGTAACGGGTACACCCGGTACAGGGGTATCATCTATATTCTACAATGTTTTACATTGTATATGACCATACAATTTATTGACTTTTATACTATACCATCTACATAATATAATATTCTTTGAATTATGGTTGTCGATCTGATTTTGAAAGAAACGATTTTCTCGAATTCTGGGTATCGTATTTCTTATATAACACTGTCGTTTTCAATAATTTTTTTGAATGTTGTGATTTTTAGATTTCATTATTTGATAAAAGTAAATACTTTGTATTTACAAATTAAGTATAAATTGTACTTCATTATGAATTCAAATATGTTATGCAATTAATTGCAAATGTAATATATAAAATAATACATATACGTCATACCTGCGTAATTTAATTGTCCACAAGTGTTAGCGCATGAAATTCCCATTGCATTAATTATATGTTTGTAGCTCACAGACAATAATTATTATTGCACGAAATTATCTAGTATTCTAGTCTATATTATAAATATTATTTATTTCGGAACAATGTAGGTATACTATAATGGCATAATATAATATATCAACGTAGAGCTGGAACTGTGTTACTATTGTGTATAGTATATAATATATTATGTATCCTGTAAAATGACATAAAAATTGAGATTTACTATTGTTTTATTTTTTTAAATAGTTCAGTTCCATTTTAAATCAGTTTTTTATAAAGAATTTTTACCATTTACCACACACTATCTGAAGTGGTATGATTTTGAGGAACGACTGCAACAAAATACTGGTTAAACTTTTTTCAATTTTCGATATGATATAAATATAAAATAAAAATGTATTAAAACCACAACTAGAGGATAATTTTTAACCGTTATAATTATTATTGATTTAAAAATGAATTATATATATATATATATATACTTATACGCGGGGCTTTTAGAATATATACGCCCAGGGCAAAATAATTTTATTGCCTCCCCCGCCGACCACCAACTTGGCACTATTTTTTACAACCTCAGAGCTCTCCATCCTCAATTAAATGTGCCCATCGCATGATTGGAATAATATTTTAAAATATATATCCTGAGATTTAAAAGTATACAATTTTTTAAGAGTTGTATTCAATTAAAAAATCAAACCAATTAATGAGATCATTAATCCGTTATCAAAAAATAAAGTCATAGATTAATCAAAAAAAAAAAATTATACAATGCGTTATGTTAATCAATGTTATCCATTTTGTGTATATTTATATGTATGAAAAATAACTTAATAAAATTTCCGCCCTTAAAACCATTAAAATTTTGCGGCTGGGGGCATTCGCCCCATTCCTCCTAAATGCGCTACTGTATGTTTATAGTAAAACAACGTAATACTGGAGTGAGAGGTAAAAGAATATTAATAACACAACATTAGCTTGGCCGTATATAGTCATTGTATATAGAACATAGGTGATGAGGAGAAGAGCAAAGCTCCCTAGGGTCACATTTTAAGGAATACCTAAATATGTTAAAACAGGCGGTTTATAAGTTTCATTGCCTATATAATATACGGGACGTAAAAACTTTAATCCTGCCCCGCAGTGACCATAATATATATAATATTATTTTACGTTTAATATTATTAAATAATGCATACTCCACATAGTGTAAATCGAATGTACCTGTTTACGGTTTTTTTTTAAATATGTATTATTTGAAAACTGATTAGTGAGACAGTGAAAATATTTAAAATTTAAAATTTAAATTATATACAGCTGAATATCTCTAGTTTTTTAAATTGTTACAGTTGTTACTAAAAGTTATAAATAAAAAAAAATTATTGCTATTCGCTAATAATACACGCTGTTTTGTATTAATTCTGTATGTGAAGTTATTTTTAGCTATGTTGTATTCCATCGCTGGACTATTAGTTGGAAAAAACTAAAACATTTTCACGTAATTTGAACGTAGAAAATGAAAATATGAAAACTGGTTCATGATCATTGAACAAAAAAAGATAATTTACTAATTATTAATACTATTTTTTCACACGAATTTAGTGCATATAATATTATATTTATTTTATATATTATTATATATATATATATATATATCGTAGTGGCACACAGCTAGACGTAAATTTGGTCAAGGCTGCCCGTGGACATTTTTCTGGGGGGAAAAAAAAACATTTAAAAAAAAAATTTAACTAAGAACTTATAAAATGCCTCCATGTCCCCTTAGTTTTAATGTATAATGTATAATGTCCCACATGATTTTTATTAAACTAGGGAGTAGGTGCTAGTAAAATATCGAAAGTTTAAACAAATTATCATTTAAAGGAGCCGGGTGCCTGAGGGTGGCCTTGAATCTGGCCATGTTATACTACGTCATTTAGAGCATAATATATGCACATACAAATCCACACAGATATGAAAAAGATTGTATTTATATTTTATAACCATACTGGGTATTTTTAACGTCTTCGTACAATATATTACATTTACGTGTAGTAATAGTTATATAACTTACTATACTATTTATATAAATTGAAAGACATGCCGAGTGTAAATTCGGCATTATATAATTAATTTTATGGCTAAAATGTCGATTGATTTCATACACACATACAAGTATAACGAAATTTTAACGAACGTAAAACTTTTATTTTGTTCATCTTTCGATCGGACGATAAAAGAGTTATCAATTTTAAAATTATAAAAGGTTCTTATTAACCGTCTGTGCTTATTTTGTTATTTCGATTGTAAAAATAAAGCTCTTAAGTTCCATGTATCATGTAAGAAATTGATCGTAAACTGGATATAAATTGCACTCGGGGATATTACACGAATTTCGAAAATTTTCAATGTAAGTAATCCATTTATCGTACTATATTACGATTGAAAGCTACCATTTATCAATAAATGAAAAAAAGCAATCAAATGTAACATTTTCCTTTTACTATAGCTCTACATATAGTTTAAAAAACACCGTGTATACCCACCAATAGTATTACGGGTTTTATTGATAACTCTTATAGTATTGAGATAACCAAAACAGGTCAAGTTAAATGAATCTAAAAACGATGATAAAAAGGAGTTAAGTTGAATGTTGCGTTATATTATTATTATTTTTTTTCTGTTGACTGTTAAGGTGAAAATAAATAAATAAAACCATTCACACCTTGATTGAAAGTAACAATTTGATTTTTCTGAATCAATGATTTGAATAAGTTTTTTTTCGAGTGTTCTACAAAAAAGTAATGTATTGTTGGGTTTTACTATAATTCGTATTTGTTTCGATTTATAAAAAGGTAGTTAATAATTAATAGATAGGTTATTTATAAGGTTTTATTATTTACCAAGAAAATAAAAATAACACATAATAATAATGTTTTATAATATTTAATTTTATTTGTTTACTTTTTTATGATATAAACTTTGCATTAAGATTGTATTTTTATTTTGAATCAGTTTAGTGTAAATTTGTATACTACAATAACTGGGAATGTTAAAACAAAAACAATATTAAATTAAAATAGTTACATTTGTAAAACCATCTCGAGCAAGTTTCAAAATATAAGCGTGTGCTTCAGTGTTTTCGTATATGCGAAGTAATGCTGTATATTAATATGTATAAGCTATGTTCTCAAATATTTAATTTGAAACTTCAAAACTCAAATGCCTATGATAGTAAGATGTAAATGTTATGTATGTTATCTAATAAGTATTTATCTCAACTACGTTCATTGGATTAACCGTGTTCAAGGGTACAAATACCGAACTCAAACTAAAGCTACATATCGGCCATAATAATATATTGTTACGTGGAATACACAGATGGTAATTCATTAGCGAGGTGCAAGGAACTAGATTGCATTAATGAAATCTCACGTCTACGTATTACGTATATTGTTCGCTTTTCATTCGAAAAATCGTACTCGAAACTTTCTATAAGTGAAACGGGTGTTTGTTAGTTTTCCAGATATTCAGAATTTAATTTAGATGCTTAAAAAAAAAAAAATAGTTAAAGAATTGAAAAAAAAACCTTTCGATTCGAAGTTATAAGTGTTTTCTTCGCAAACGCGTACCTAATAGTAACTAGATTATGACATTTTGTTGGACAAGTTAGATTATAATATTATAGCTTCGGTTCCGGTTCGGCGCGCGTTATCTTTAAAGCGATGCAGTTTGTTTTTATCAAATTAAGAGGGCCTACCGAGTATACATAATATAATTTATTCAATTTATATTTTACCTCAAAATGTTTTTCTATCGGATTCCGTACTCGAGCTTGACACATGACAACGAAAATCGTGTATACGCACTTATCGGTAATGAATATAATGTAAATCGTATTATCGTATAACATAGCGCATTAGTGTCTTTTGGTAGGATATATTATATTAGTGATGTATAACATAGTATTGTAGACCATATTATTTAAGAGTGATGTGGTTATGCGTTAATTTAAAATGTTATCTAAAATGTCAAACTGATTTTTATGACAGCTCTACTAGAAGTGTTTCACTCTATACTAATAGACGTATTTCGGTTAAAAAAAAAAGCCATTTTTACCTCCCAAATGGCTTCGTTTTGTGAAAGGTAATATTATAAATAAATTTTACATTGTATCTAAATCCTAAATTAAACAAGAAATGCTTAGCACAGCATTGATGAATGAATGCTTTATAAAGAGGTAAATTTACTCATTTTTAATTATACCTCCTCCCCTTGGGAAACTAATATGCACTTGTAATTTCATAAAATATCAATATTATTTTTAACACTAGGGCTTTGAAATAATATATGAAATTATAAGAATATAAAAATACATGATTTTATTTTCCATCTAAGGGGGCCTAAAATTTTACCCATCATCGGTACCCGTTTGTGCATTTAAAAATTAATAACGTAAATCAATATCTGTTATTATAGTGCTTATTACATTGTACAACAATCCATATGTGTCGAAACAATAATTATAAATATAAAATGAAATTAGTTTTTCAGGTGTCTTTGTTAACAATATAGTATTGTTCGTTCCACATTATACCGATGACGTATATGACAAAATCGCGCTCTAAGCTTGCATCTACACGTAAGGAAAACCCGTAAACTTTCCGTCCAGTTGAAATTCGCGAGCGTGGGTGGGCTAACAACAATAATTTTACAGGGAACCCCATTAGCCTATACCGTGTCCGTCATATATACTTCTTACATATCACATTAGTTATATGTAGATATACACTTACAGAGGTGATAAAAAATACAGTCCAGTGAATTATGTGCTAGTAGAACCGCAGGAGTATTTGTATTTCATAAATGACATAAATAAATCATAATAAAGTTCGGCATTATGTAAGGTCAACGCTTTTTAAAAGTGACGGGTTATTGGTTTTGCAGCTATTGTAACTTGTTTTTTTTCTCCTTTCCGAGTACCTATACGACCCGCAAAAGAGGGTTGTATGTTTAACAGCCAATGTGTGCACAGGTTAAATTTACTTACGTCAGACACACATACACATACACATACACTTACACGATTTTCACTAACCATTCGTAACAATTTTAAAAATTCACGCTGATCCAGACTGAATGAAGTGGGTGTTCTAAAATGAAAGTCTTGGTTATACCATAGATATATTATACATATATAAACAGCTCAATAGCCGACTATCCCCAAGCACAACCACCGAATTTTGACGTCTTGTCCCGTGTCCGCCATTTGCCTGTTCTGAATAATTGCTATGTTTTCCAATACATTTTTTCTGAAACTGTTCAACTCTGAATTTAATGGCTCTGGATACGCCCACAAAGGCAACGCGATATATTTAAGACTAAATTTAAATTTCATTCGATTAGGGTTTTTGAGTTTTGAATACCTACATGTTGTACGGATTTAGTTAATATTTTTCAAGTATTTGTAATCGAAATGTTTTTACAAGTCACAGTATATACATGTATACAGATGTTCGCTTGACCGATGACAGTGCGCGTCGTCGCCTAGTGCGGCCAAACTGAGCGAATAGCCGAAAATAGAAATTGGCCAGAATCTAATATACATATTGCATAATATACGCGTATTTTACATAGTGTATATATAATTAATTGTAATAATATTTACGCATACGAAATACGTAAATTACGATAATTTATTGTTGTGATAAATGAACTCATAATTGGTTACCACTATAATGTTATTGAGCGATAATATTAATTGTATTTGTATTTTTTCTTTCAATCATATACTTATACGGGAGGTATGGACCTATAATAGCTATAACCTAAACCTAAACTATTCGTTTTTCATCCGTTTTGCGATGAACATTCATAATATAAATCAATTATAATTTTCGGATGAAGTAAAAAAATAAAAAACGGAATTATCATTATGTACGTAAAATAGTGTTTTTATTATATTATAATAATATGATTGCGGACAATTTTATCTTTATTAAAATAATATTATGCGATTGTTGAAAGCATTTGGTCTGTAACCGCGTGTATAATTAACTGGACGATTATATAATATGATTGCGCTCCGCGAGGTAATTAACAATTATATTATGTACGTCGGAGCCGAGGTCTTTGAATAAACGCGAAGGGAAGGGTCTTCGGGTGGAGTAGGTGTAGGGTTGGCCAGGATTATGGGACCTATATTAACTGGTCCAATGCGTAAGCAGCGCAGATCATCTTCTTAGCTAAAACGCAAACGACGCATAATAATATCATCGCAGCATCGTATATATAAATATATTATTATTAAAATTATATCATTATAATATTGTATTTATATATATCGGTAGTTGTTGCCGCTAGCGTATTTAACATAAAGCATTATACATATACCTACCGCTGTACTATACTGTAAAGTGTATAAGTTTGGATGGTCTTCCGAAGATTAGGTTTTTTATACTTTTGAACTTTTTACAAACCATTTGGTATCAATGTATATTGTATTATATTATATATAGTTACGGTTACCGCGTGAAAATGTTCATATTATTTATAAATTCGTCAACGTTACTGTTAACCGCGATTCGATATTATGCGTAGCAAGTTATATTGTATACCCGACGGGATGCGACATAATTAAATACCTATATACATATTATATAATAGTATATGTTACTCGATTCTCGTACCCGCCGTGCACCGTGCGTAATTTATAAAGACGTGTATGCTTAGTTTACGAGAATGTAGCGAACTGCAGTCAAATCAACACGTATATATGGCGTATATTATATTTATACGTGTCAAAAGTCGAAAAACAACGAGTTTAATCATGTTCAAAAAAGTTAATGCGGATAACGGGATAAAATTCACTTTGTCGACAATATTAATATTAATACAAGTGAACATATAATTTTCTACAACCAGCAACCCAGGGTAAAAAAAAAAAAATTGAGCCGTTTTGCCGATCATATTGATAAAGGGGACAAACACTGTAATTCACAACTTTGTCTATTATACCCTACAAACCCGCGGTCCACTCCTATTGTTGTGTTCCGGTGCTTGTCGGACACGCGATTGCGAACGTCGTTTGGTCGGTAAACCGTATAATTATAATATTGCGCTATATACTATGTATAATAATTGTACCATAGGGGAATTTATTTAATTCGTTTATTTGCACCGAGACATTTGTTAGCGACATTATTATCTTTCATTCGGAGATGGGGGTGAGAATATATACTCGGCGGCCGCGGCGATAGGCTGGCTGAATGTAAATCGAGGAATAAATCCAACTCGCTGTTGCTCAACATCTCCGAAATACTTTGTTTTTATATTATATTCACGAAAATCTATAATATGTAAATTGTATACAATAATATTATTGCTACCATAATGTACGCGATATATTTGAACAGATAATTGATTTTTTATTGTTTCGTTTATTATTTATGATGGCATGACGCGTTAAATTTATAAATCGTCGAACCAAAAATTTCAACGATCAATTTTAACAATCTTGCGAAACACTCGATAGTATTTGTGATTACCAATACTTTTACAATGCCGCGCATACATAAAATGTATGCCAATTAAATAACGCTAGAAATACTAATTGTGTTTTCTAAAACGAGGTACATTTGCCATATTAGATCGCAAGACTAATGCGTTTACATAATATACGCATAGAAAAAATGTTTTTCACGGTGGTAAAAATTAGTACAATGCATCATGACAGTATGTACTACTATGTAGTTACAATATATATTGTGTACTATAATACCACTATTATAATTTCTATTTATTTATTTCTAAAAAAAATATCATTTTGTTTGATTTTAATCATAGTATTATGTACGGAATAGGCAGAACATTAAGGAATACATTTTTTATAAATAATTTGTGGTCGTAATATTTTTTTCTACAGATGAAAAGCTTTTAAGCACTGTGTATACATCGCAGATTCGTAATGAATTATCGAATTATACATATTATAAACATATACTTATCCTGCGTTCAGCTTCTCCGATTATGGTATTATTATTATTATTAATTGTGTTTATTTTGTATTTGATATGGTCCTACACTCCTATGTATGTAATTGTATGACATATATTGTTCAATATATTTCCATTATGAATTCGTTTTATTGATCATATATAGATCATAAATAGCTAGTTTATATTTTTTTTTCCCTTTTTATTTTTACATTTTTTTTATATATATATATATGTATATGTATGTATATGTCGCATCCATTCGCGTTATTGTACGTTTCACGAAATGAACAACGTTTGCATCCATTTCACGAAATGAAATCGCGATTTCTCCACTTCACGTAATTACTCGATATGGATAATATTTTGTGAAATGGATACCTTAACTGTCATCAATGGAACTTGTTCCGTCATTTGGATGTTCAAAAGCGAAAATTAAAAAAGTTTAAAAATTTGAAAGCACGATCTTAGTAAAATAAAAACTAATATGCAATTATATGAATTATTATTATATAAACTATTATTTATTTAGACTGAAGAATATACCTGCGCTGTTGGCTTGGTGTGACAATCATTCTTATCTGTTCTATCATAAACGACAGTTACAATATTTTATTTAGGTATTATCTGTTTTATAAACTGTTAATCAGTTTTTGTTATAATCGGCCAATAATCGTCTACAATTTATTTGACCCACCAAAGCATACCTACCAGTTTTCATTTTGCTAAGGTTGTTTGATACGTGTGTGTTTAGTGTGTATACTATTTTATTATTTTATACTTAAAATAAATATAATAAAATATAAAAATATAAATATAAAATAATGTCGTTTGACAAAAAAATTGAGTTTTATAAAAAACTTGATTCATATTATAATGATAAACCTGACAAAAAACCACAGAATTTCGACGAAATAAATTCAACGACACAAAATTTAGTAAAAGCCAAATTAAATATGTAATAAGTTAAAATACTTTTAAAAAGTAAAGGGTATCGATACCAAACCAACAGCGTATGTATATTCTTCAGTCTTAATAAATAATAGTTTATATAATAATAATTCATATAATTGCATACTAGTTTTTATTTTACTAAGATCGTGCTTTCAGATTTTTAAATTTTTTTAATTTTCGCTTTTGGACATCCAAATGACGGAACAAGTTCCATTGATGAAAGTTTAGGTATCCATTTCACGAAATATTATCCATATTGAGTAATTACGTGAAGTGGAGAAATCGCGATTTCATTTCGTGAAATAGATGCAAACGTTGTTCATTTCGTGAAACGTACAATAACGCGATATGGATGCGACATATACATTATACGTAGATTTACTACTTGTCATTTTATTTTCTATTATTTTTTATTTTTTTTATAAACTAAAATTTTTTCATTTTTATCTGAAGCTATTATCTACAGGTTTAAGGTAAACCTTTTATTTAAACTGGAATATATCGTTTTAATTTAAAGTCAATATTTCCTTGGTTGTAAGTATTGTACATTTATACTTATTAATTTTTTCCAGTACATTTTACAGTTATCAGGTCAAAAATGCAGTGTTTTACGTACGTATTATTGGTATTTTTAATAAAACTCGAAGTTCTATGTTACCTCGAGGTCATAACACCGCCACCTGACATGAACAATATAGTTTTATTATTATTTTTCTTGAAACTATTGCATCGGGATAGGTGTACGCACGGGAGAAAAACAAAAAACAAAGTAAAATAATATTCGTTTCTTCGGTGACCAATAACAAAGTATGTACTTTGCTGATTTTGAGTGCAACAAGCATTTGCTAGTCCGCGGCATGTGTATTATAGTGCAGACCTAGTCGTTGCATTCGAGTAAACCATTTTATTCGCAACAATAACGCAATATTAGTCTTCGTTTCGTCAACACCGGGCTTGAACTTAGCTTTAACTTTTTGTTGAAAAGCTACCGTAACAACTTTTCGTTAATTCGTGTAAGTGACTTCACGAATTATTTTTGAACTTTAAACACCATATCAGTATAGTAACTATCGTTACTTGTCGCAAATCATCTTTAGAACGGTTAATAATGATTATTGTTTTTACACGTTTATCGTAATATTCACGGTACCATATATGAAACCTAATATAACGTCTTAATTTCATAAACTTCCCGACAGACCATACGTACTCGAGTACCGCGAAAGAGATTGGATAACAGCAACGTCTATGTACAGGTATCACGACCGCGATGTACTGCGGGACACCGCAACGCAGTCCTAGGAACACTGTTTTCTCTGTTCCAACTTTGTATTGTTATGTCTTTCCCAAAATCTACCTATCTAACTTTTACCCTTTAAAACAATTAAAACAATCCAAAATCCTCTAGCTCTCGTTATTTATGGGCTTGTTTCTGGATCAGCGCTTAACCTGAGCAGACCCCATAAAAAAGAAAAGAAATCCTCTTAAACTCTACAGACGCTGTACAAATAGCAACAATTCCTACTTGGTAAACACTCAAAACTTACTACAAAAATAAAATTACTTTTCTATAAAACTCTATTAATGCCCATTTTGCAGGATAGAGAGGATTCAGTTGTGTGGTGTGCAGCCAAAAAATCAAACACAAACAAAATATAAACTTTCCAATATTTTACAACCCTCCGTACACAATGACAAATGTCCTATTCTATGTTTCTAATCGCACTCTTCATACAGCTGCCCAAAAGTAAATACAATAGTAGAAACTGCCAAAATCCCATGTATAAACGATTCCGCTCCTGACTGGCACCACCATTCAAACCCATTAATATCCGCTCTAGGTTCCGACACCATTTCTGGTAGTTCTCATTGGAAATTGAAGTGGTGTAGATAATTTAATGTTAACTATGATCAATTAGGTGTATAAAAAGGTAAAAATGTAATAACCAAAAATATTTAATCCAAATTAATCTAAATAATCTTATAAAGTGCCATAATTGGGTGGCTGCTTTTATCATGTGCTTCAAGTTGCAAATTATTCCTGCAATAAGTTCTTATACCTTGAAAAACTTCGTTCTACGTCGGTTGATGTAAGCAGAGTGTACTTAAAATTAGCTAAATTGTTTTCTGCCAAGTCTTCGAGTAAACCATCGAAACATTTTCCTTGTAAAGTGAGTATATTATTTATTTTAATAATGGTTTCAAATCCGGTATTCTTTTCAATAAATTTCTTGAATTTTTCATGGACTGAAATTCCAATTTCACAAAATATACTGTCCAATTTAATTTTAAAATTTTTAATTATTCCAATAGCTTCAACTAGGTATCGGAAGTCCTTGATTTTCTAATTCTATAATCCCGCTCAACAAAAATCCGTAGTTTGAGTGGACAAATACTAAATTGGCTGAAGTTGAGATCTGGGTAAAAATATTATGTGAAACTTTTATTGAAACAGCTACTAATTAAATTTTATGGTTGAAGATATTAAAGTATAATCTTATCTATACAACTGTCGAGTTTCAATTGTAATTAGAATAGTTGTATAAATGAGTAAATTCAATAAAATTGAAAAAATTACAAAAATTCCAAAAAAATGCACTTAAAACTTTTAGATTTGAATTCATACTTACATGAAACGTATTTAAAACTTTAGAATACACTTGAAACGTAGAAGAAAAGTTGCAAATGCAACAACATCCATGCCCTACTTATTATTATTAGCATATGGCATCAGCGTAACAAATAAATAAATAAATAAATAAATTGATACGTGAAGAAATTAAATGATAAAATAATTATGGAACCGAATCAGTCAAACATAACGATAAGGATCCCCAACCTAAAAATTTTATTTATAACTATAAGTATTATACATATAATATGATAATAATGAAAAAAAAAATGCGTTAGACTTCAATGATTACACATAGAATTTATAATCGACGATGATATAATATTGTATATTAAGGCATTAAGGTAAATTTTCCAAAGAAAATCATATAAGTACCTATGTAAGAAAATATTGTATTTTTTTTTAATTTAATAAATAATGATGATATCATTAAACAAACAATATTTCTATATGACTAGGTATACATTTGTACTACGTAATGGTTCTTGAGAATTGAAGAATTTAATAAGCGATAGTTTTTCTTTTTATAGGTATGTATGAATAGTATTTTTTTTTTTTTTGAAAGTAATTATTTCCAAAAACCAAATTTTTAATATAAACAGTTTAATTTTTCAATTAGTCGAGTTTTCATTATTATATTAAACACATTATTTTATTTTTTCAACATTAATTGTCGACGTATTTTTATACTTGTAAATTAGTTGTAAATTTGTAATCTACATTTATCTAATTTGCGAATCAAAAACGTTATAATGCTATTATTATTTATTAGGTATGCGAAGTGGTACAAATAATATTATTATCAAATTTCACTGGCGTTCGACTGTGAAAAATATATTTCAATTTTGAACTCGGTTAATAATAATAATTAGTTGTTCAATAGTTTATATGAGCTAATACCGCTTATTTGATACCCTCGTATACACCGTCAAACACCACATTATCATAATCGAACTATAATATTGTATACAATGATTTTAAGTTTTGGGTTAAATATTCACTCAGCTTTAAACACGAACTAGTGCGTGCATAACATTATACAATATTAATGATTATACCTACTGTCACGCAGTGAAGTAACACATTAAAGGCGGAACCATTTACCTCCAAAAATGATTTTACGATTCCACCAATGCCCAATAGCTTACAAATATTTTTAAAGTTCATACGTAATATACGTATTAGCCCCCCTCCTCTAGTAATAATTTCAGATTTTAACATAGAGTACATCGAGTTCCACGAAAGTGAAAATTCGTTTTTGAGACCGTTTTAAGGTTTTGATTGACTGTTCCACTAAAGTGTGAATTCGACATTAAGACGGTCGTGAAGTTTATTTATTCATTTGTATCTAAAAAATCTATCTGCCAGAAAATATAATATTATCAATTATTATTGCTTATTTACATAACATTACATGTATAATAATAATGAATAATCATTTTCATAGATTTCTTCCGGTAAAAAAATACGAGTTTTTCGGGTAAACAAAATTGTATTTCTTTTTAATGACACTTCTATTGAACAAAAAATTATGTCACAAAACCGCTAAGTTCATTAAATATAGAGATTCGTGACTATATTTGTACAATTTAATATGCTTGAGTGTATAGAGAGAGACATCCACATCGCAATATAATAATATTTACGTATTTAAGTACGCATATAGCCGATGCCGTCTTGTTAATAATGTAATATACGCTACAGATACTTTGTTTGAGTTCATATCATATTATCATTATTTTTATTATTCAGTGCCATAACTAGGCTTTGGTGAGCCCTGACACAAAAGAAAAAGCTGTGGGTCCTGTTAAAAATGAATAGTGTATCATAGTCATTTCATTATGCCACCCTTCACTGCAATAATAATTCATCAGTTGTATAGCGACGACTTTCGAGAGAAAAAAAATACAAACAAAATAAATGTATGTTTACAATAATTTATATTTATATTTATAAATTATTTATAATTTTTAAAAATAATTTGAGAAAAGATTATTGTCCCTAGTATAAGTAGCATTTTTTTCATCCAGATTATTACTAAATGATTAAATACTAAATTTTAATATTATAATTCGTACTACTTACCTAAATAGTTTATAAAATAAATTAATCAGAGTATATACAAACTAAATTAAATAAAAACTTAAAGAGGGCGTCAATAACTAAGATTAAAAATTAATAGTACAACTGTATATAGTGTCAATAGCTGAAATTTTGCACAAAACTGATTGTATGAAAATAAAATAATGAATTTTAATTACTAATTTATATAATTTATAATAAACTAGCTGAATTACCCGTCCTTGCCGGCTTTAAGTATAATAAATGTATGTAGTGTTGTTATTCGGCAAGATTAAATATTATTTTTAATCCATTTAAATAAAATTTAAGTAAGATTGTTTAAAAAATATTTTATATATTAAATTAATTAGTTATTAAGCAGGATCATTTTGATATCCTTGTGAATATTTAATAAAGCTAGACCATTAAACCTATTTAGACTTATTGCATTTCTTAAGTAGGTCTTAGTAGTGTCACTACTAAGTAGTGGTAAAGTAATAGCAATTTGCATCAAATTTGAAATTATTGGGTTTCAACCATTAAAAATAATATTTTCGAACGTTGTTTCATAGTGCACTAATACATGGTCAATGTATATTCAATTTACTTTAAAACATTTATTACATTAATGTTTCAAATGAATCGACCAAGTGATTTTGACTGTAGCTAATGTATACTTAATTTCACACGGGGCAGTATTGATCAGGTCATAGTTTTTAATGAAATACCATCTTATATTTTTTAAAGCCTAGTTATGTTTGGTTAGCCAGGTACCTACTTTGTAAGGTAATACTTTGGAATATTTTTTTTTATTATCGGTTACCAAGGTAATATTTTTGTGTTTATTTTTTGATAACGGATAATATACATTATCCGGTAAAAGTTTCAAGTCGCTATGACGACCAACATATCAACCACCCTTTATAGCTTGAATTAGTAACACCTATGCATCTTTCTTGATTTTTTCTTTCACAAGAATCTTCTTCTGAAAATTACGAAGACCACAAAAAAAGAATTAGCGAAATCGGTCCAGCCGTATACACACGGGATGCCGCGATAACAGGAAATAGAGATTCATTTATATATATAGAGATATTTTTGCTGATTTCAACCCTTTAAAATCAAAATTTCGAAAAATCCTTTCTTAGCGAATGTCTATGCCGTAATAGCTATCTGTATGTCAAATTTCAGTCTAATCCGTCCGATGGTTTGAGCTGTGCGTTGATAGATCAGTCAATTAGCTTACTGTTTTATATATACAGATAACAAAAAGTATTTTGAATAAAATCATTACAAAATAAACATTAGAATAAATTACATAAATTATAATCACAGTTAAATTTGAAATAAAATGTGATGTTGAATATGATTTTTTTTTAATACTAAAAACTGTTAGTTAATACTTTATCCTATCAAAAATGTTTAGTTAAAAATGGTTCAGAACTTAAAATACGGTTAATCTCATTGATCATAAACGGCTTTAAATCAGTTCTGAACTGGCTCGACGACCTACCGAAATAAACCTGTACTTATAAATTGTTTCTTATTTTCAGTGATCAAAAGTTGAAAATTGTAACCAAGCCCCTGATAATTTTGCCCCCCCCCCCATAAGTAGGCCCCTGTCAATGCAATGCATACCTTGCGGCGCGTTCCCTATTGTTGCGGCACTGTAATATTGTTATTGTTATTATTGTTATTAGAGGCGCGTATGTGTTTGAAGTATTACCCAAACAATCGAATTATATTGTAGACTGTAATATTGTTACTAAGCAAGTCCATAGAGCGGAACAAATTGCACATTGTTCGATATATATATACATGTATACGTAAATTAAGTATATGTAAATATATACCGTCATCGATTATATGTATTGCTGCATATATAGCCGATCGGATGTCAACAACTATAAATGTACGTCTAAAATGTATAATATGAATATATGATAATAATACACTTGGACGGAGTATTCTATCGCGGCGTATCAAATAAATTTATACTCCATTGATGGATAAAACGTCGGAATTGATCTCGTCGAAAATCTAGTGTCGTATAATATTATACACGCTGCAGCAGTCGATGAAGCAGTAAACCGCGGAGTGTGTGCAATATGTACTGCGTATAATATTATTATAAACCTAGGTGATGATGTTTTTTAATGTTTATCTCGAAGTTATTGTTTTAGTAAACATAATAATTCAAGGTTATCATTTCCATGGTAACATTTTTGTTTTGAGGACCAAGTTTGTAGATATTCCACATAACGTTGGTTTACGTTGGTTTATAAATGGTTATTAAATTATAAAAAAAAAAAAATACCTTGTATATTATAAATGTATATATAAATGATTGATAAATCATCAGAATCGATTTCGATGAGCTACATTGAACAGAACATAATGACAGTATAATATATTATAATATGGAAATTTAAATAAAATAATATTATTACGATATGGCTATGCATTTATAAATATATATGTATATAGTGTTTATAAATTCTACCGACCGTATTTATTGATTGGTTTGAAAAAGTAAAACCATAACGATGATGATGATAATAATGATTAAGGACATTAAACCACCTACTACGTAGTTATAACACTTATAACTGGTATGCATCAAACGGGTCGTTCAACAGGTGTATTGGCAAACCGAAATCACCATATTCGGTAGGTATACAATATATATATATATATATATATATATTATGCTATACATGTATACATTACAACATATATAATAATATAATAGGTTAGGTACCTGTATTGTTCGCACACATAACGATGCAATGAACGTGCCGCCGTGATAAAATGGTGTACTTCGAGGTAAGCACTGTTACGTTTGCATTGTTTTCACTCGATTATTATCGCAATACAGTATACACAGTAATAACTACCACGTTTGTGTCGCACGTACACTTATAGTATAATATTATAATAATATATAAGATTCCGTATAATATAATATATTTTCGCTTAACGTAAACCCGTCGTCGCCTTATGAATTCACATATCATTATTACAATTATTGTTAATTATCATTACAATAATAACATTATAATAACATATTAATAAATGTTATAAACGGCAGCTGTGCCTGTACACGTGTACGTACGCGCGCAGTGTGGCACGGGCAGGGGGATGACTGTCTTGCGTACAGAAGACTTGATCCTTCGCCGAATTGCGTGCATTACATTGCGCGCACGCCTACACACCGCACGCACGTATAATTGTATTATGTTTGTATAATACGTATACATATTATTATAATAATATTATACGAAACGTATTGATGTGCGCGAATCCGGAGACATTGATTACATACGCGAACGCGCCCGTAGTGTACCTACGGATTATGCATATACATAGATGCGCACAATACACAATAACCTATGCACCTATAGTATTTTATAATATACTATTACGCAGTCAAAATGTAATCGAGAAAATCCGTTACAATAACAAAAAGTATAATAATATGTACGATAAATAGGTGCGCACCGCGGCGCACTGCAGGTTTGTATTATATCGTTTTGCGTTTTAAGAATACGGAATGGGGAAAAGAAGAAAAACATCGGGAACATTTCCATCACGTTCGCAAAACACAACTCTATATATGTCTATATACTATATTCTTTTTATTATTTACGATGTTACAAATACATTCACACACACACACACACACACACACACACACACGAATATATAAGTACAGAATCTTGTACGCGTTCCGATATTAATATTAATTACATCATAAAATATTTTAATTTATTTATTTTCATATATATATATATATATACGTTTAATTTTAATATACTATAGCATGTATAACGTACCTATATATATTATAAAATACAGTTATTTTTATGTACATCAGGGATGGCCAATTTGCAGCTCACGCCTTATTAACAAAACCCAAAATCGACTTATTATTATTATTACCTATGAATTTAAATTTTTTTGGTATACATTTATAAAAAAAAAATTACTATAAATATCTAACCATAAAAAATTAATTAGATAATATAAACATTATACGCTAAATCTATTTGCGTGGTATTTTTTTCGTATCTATTGTTTTTATGAGCTCTTTAGGTAAGATTTAGTTTTAAAAATGATAAAATATAAAATTTGGCTCTTATTGATATACTAACATTGTATATATTTATTCGCATGTGGCTCACAAACGTATTCATGTTGGTCATCCCTGATGTATAGTCATACTCGAATTGCGGTGGTGTTCTAAAAAGTATGTTATACATTATAAAAAAATAAAATAAAAATATACTAAAAAAAAGAATGTAAATTATTATTATCTTATTGATTTTGAACGAAATTTACGAATTCAATTGTCTTGCTTGGACATGTTACAATATTATGAATAGTCGTCGTGAACATGGAAAGACTTTTCAAATGACTTAGGTACTGGGTAATTACAAATATTGTATAATTGTACGTGAATATTGTATTTGTACACATAAACGGAAACCGACACGCGTGAAAGTATGACACAATATTTTTGTAATGAATAATGATATAATGTATATAATGTATACAAAATTTGATAGTCGTCAAAACGAGCATTAATATATTTATAATTGTAGTTATTATTATGATGTTATTAGCATGAACAAAATAAATAAAAAAAAATCGATCGCCTACTTATATAATAATACGTACCGCTGAAACATATAATATAATATTATAATATATAGTCTTAAACCGAACTAAATTTTTGTGTAAACCTATCTATACAAGTGAATATTTTACAGTAAATATTACAAATTTTGTTGTCGCCGATTACAAAAAAAAAAAAAAACAAATAAATAAAAAAAAAAAAAAATACGATACACAACTTGAACAAATACAAAATGTCGTCGATAGAAGTACACGCGGATATTGACGAGGAGCGAGGAGGGAGATATGGTTGGGATTTCGGAATGAGCGGTGAAACGTCATCGTGTGTCACATGTGAATAAATAGTGAACCTTGGTGGGCGCGAGATGAGTGTGAGAGATATGTTGTTTTAAGGGATAAATATACGCTTTTTCGAGTCGCACACGCACACATAGTATGTAATATATAACACATACGAGTGCGACGTAAAGGTTACGCAATGTTATCTGCGTGGTGCGAGGGAAGAGGATTGTCGGTAGAGCGGGGGAGATGGTCGATGAGGGGCGTATAGATATTATTACCACTTGAAGTGCTCTTGTGGCGGACAGTCTTTTGCGCTCCCGCACCATTTGGTCTGCAGCAAAGGTGGACACTGCCGACCCGCTCCTCTCGGGTGTTTGATCACTTCTCTGCGTCTCTGCATCTCGCCGATGCCGCACGACACGCTGCACGCACTCCACTCGGACCAGTCGCTCAGCCGGCAGTCCCGATACCCTGCGGGGTGCAACAAAGCCACCGTTCGTTTATTCAATTTCAGTACATATTATCACATTATTATAGTGCGGATTAAGGTATTAACGCGACGTAGGTATGGGGTAGGGGGGGGGAAATACCAAAATTGAAAAATGCGGGGGAGGAAAAATGCGTGCAGTTAAAAATACATCAAGCACAATCCGGATAGGTTTACGGGCGCTTACATATATATATATATATATACATTTTCTTGTACTGTATATGTACTTGATGATTTAACGGCTCACGCCGTAGACGGCACGAAAATACAACCATTTTATGTCCATTTAAAAATCCAAGTTACAAAGTACGATTACAAATAGTTGAAAATTTTTGGAAGGGGAGGGAGATGATAGCTAATAATTAGCTACAGTGTTTGTGGACCATAGTTGGACCAGACAATAGGATATTATAATGTATGACCAACTATCTATAGCAGCGTTTCCCAACCTCTTTCCTTCGCGGCACACTAATCCTAACCCATATCCCATATTTAGCCGAGGCACACTTGTGTCTGGCTTATATATATATACATATTTTTTTTATAGTAAGTTTTCATCATATTAATTAATAATTATTAATACCAAATTAGTTGTATATCAGTACTAGAAAATAATTTAAAATGGTGCGTTTAATTAGGATAGAAAACAAATATTATTACAATTATAAATAGGTATTTAATAAATTTATTGAAATGGAAAAACAAGTCAAAACAAATCATGAAATTTCGCGGTACACCTTTAGAGGCCTTACGGCATACCAATGTGCCGCGGCACACCGGTTGGGAAATCCTGATCTATAGTATCACGTGAATATTTTCGGGGGCGTAACCGGAAATTAATGGCAAAGAGATGCCTCTAGATTCGGGTTTAACAACGCATTTAAGGGAGGAAAAATCGGTATGCCATGAGTAAAATAATTACATTTTAGGGGCGGAAATTTTTTTGTGAAATTATGTACAACTTTTTTGTCGTATAAAAGCACAAAAATTACATCAGTTAGTAAATACTTATACAAGTTTTGAATAATTTCACTGTAATACGACAGTGAGTAGTAAGGCGTGAGCCTTTGAAAATATTGTATTCGGATGTTAAGTATGTAAATGCATCACTGTATAGCGATGTTAATAGTGTAATATGGAATATAGTCATATAGTTTTGTTAAAATAATATGAGTTAAAACCGTTAAACGGATTGCAAGAAAAAAAAAAAAATAGAAAATAACCAACATAATATTATAACAAAACTATAATAATATTAAGGTATTTAGGTATTTGTTATCGGTATCGCGGTAGTCAAATTGTATGTGCCAAAAAATTGTTACGAAAATATTGGATTTATATGGGTTAGTTTGATGATTAATAATATTTTAATGTAAAAAAGTAGCTCATTATTAGATGAAATAAATTAACAATGTTTAGTGACACCAGTTTCATCTGTGTCTTAATTCACAACGTATGTATACTTTAGATTTAAAGCAAACAGCTAGTGTATAGTTGGTTTTCCAAAAAAATTTAAAACGAGACTTTTTTTATCAAATTCGATTATATAACGTGTGCTTACAACACTGCGTTTTGTCGAGTATTTTTTTTTTTTTTTATTATAATGGACGGAAACGAGTACTGTCTTTCATCTATCAGAGTCAATAAAATGTGGCAATAATACGTATAAAAGTAATTGAAAAAAAATATATCGGAGGGGACCGCATGTGCTACGTGGGTTGAAAACTCTTTCAAACCCATAAGTTTACTGCAAAGTGTATATATAATCCAGATTGGATTTAAGTATGAGGTTCTAAAGCATTGTTTTTTTTTTTCTAATCGTATATAGACTAAATAAACTATGTATACTTGGATTAAACACAGTCTGAGTTCTGTACAAATTATTGTTCACAAAAATCAATATTTTTTCGCTATATATCATATCTAAAAGTCCACGAATTGAGGCTTTTGATACCGATTTGAATATTTTGGATAAAAGTATAACTACCTATAAAAGGTTTGACTTATTGATTCCTTGACTGAAACAGCATAGTTATTTAGGATTAAAGTTTTGTATTCTTCTTCGAAATAAAACATCTGTATAGGTACTATACATTAATATGAATGTACCTAGTTATTCTTTAATCAATATGGACTTGTCGCGCCTTAGGTAAAGTTCAAGTTATGAGCCCAATTAGGTTGTTTACGTTAAACCGTACTCATTCCAAAATAATACACTTTCTGTATTCTATATAATTATACATAGTACCGTTGAAATAAATCTATTTTAAAAACGTGATGTAGGCAGGTCGTGCGTGTATGTAGTAACAAAATATTCGAACAATCGTCAACGTCACCGGTGACGTTTTACCGCATGGCGTTGATCGGTCGATCTGTAGTGCACCTATACTGACGGTAACTTGGGTCCGTGATAATGATTAAGATAATTTGACGTCAATTGGGTGGTGCATTCCCGTCATCAGCCCCCGGATACAGCCCAGAATATAAGTGTACCTATGTATATATACCTGCAGTTTATCTGTCGTTCGCTTCCATGAGACCAATGATGCATTGTTAATTAAAGTAATAATAATAATAATAATAATAATAATAATAATAGCATAACGTGCAATTAATTATCGCGATCACTCAACCCTACTCGTCTTCTTGCGCTACCCCTAGCGCAGTAGTGCTGCATTATTATGACGACTAACACTTTTACAGGTACAACGCGTAACTGCAATAACGCGCATGGGTTTATATATATATATATATATATACACGAGTTCGAAATAGTGTTCGTTCGCTCGGATGAGAACAATATTATTATTATTATAATGTGTACTTTGATGCATATCATACATCATAATATTGATGAACTATAATAAATATATTAGGAAAAAGTATACACGATGTACGTTTAACTAAATAATTTATTATATTGTTACGAATACTACATGAAATTAAGGTTAACGTATAGCGCTATAAAATAAAAACGTTTTTTAAAAAAAAGACGGGCGGTCTACAAGTGAGAATTTTTTCCTCTTGCATTCGTAAAAAACACAATTAATGGACACGCGTTTTATTTAATTAGTTTTTTTTCTCGCTAGGTGCGTTTCTATATTATATAATATATGTATATATGTTTCTATTGGTAGTTTAATATTTTAACGAGTTAAATACATATAGTTCTTAATGTGAATTTGTCCAAACGTTTCACCAGATTTTCCGGATGAAATAATTTGTCGTTGCATCAAGTCATTTATTTTCAGATATTTTTATTGCAAGCCAAATAGTTACGGTAATTTTTAATTGGTGGTCGCGAGTGATAATATATGCAACTGCGAGCATAAAAGAAAAAATGTATATTAATTCGGTCAGTATATTAGTGTACCTATACTTTAATTGGCGCGATTCATTTATACAAAAATTATAATTGTTTTTAGAAGTTAGACTAAATATTTATGCACCACATAATAGTATGACAATCGTTTACATAACAATTATTTCAGTTTTGTATAGCTCTTTGTGATTATGTTAGAAACATTTACTAATATTTTTATGTTCATCATGGTTAGTTGAAAATTATATAGTAAAAAATAATCACTTGATTTTTTGTGAGCTTTCTTGTGTTTTCGGACATGATAGTTGTCCAAGATGCTGTTCATTAATGCTTCTTTATTGCCTTTTGGTATCAACACTGATGATGTCACATTGGCGACCGACACTTTGTTATCGCTAATACTGTAAAATAAATATTTAAATATGTTTAATAAACGTTATAGTTTTAATACTGCATACATTATATTGTCAAAGTGGGGAATGGGTATGGTATCCCTTCACTTTTTATAAATCACTTTTTTCATCTTTCCATTAATTTTGTCCACAATAATACACTCTTTTTATAATGACGCTTTTCAGAAATGTGGTATTTTTTAAAAATTTTATTTTTACGATAATTTTTTAATTAGGTATACAATACAAATTTTGGTATAGTTAAAATAGTAATAGTGGTTAAACTTAAGTTTTACTAACTGGCCCGGTAAAAACTAATAAGCCTCTCAGTGTATGTACATAAGCCACTGTATTTATATGATTATTTGAAGTATTAAAATGTAAACGTATTTCCGCTTATTTTGAACCCTTTTACATTATAACCGTGTCAGATCGTCGATCGGTATATATATAATATAAAAATATTGCTATGATCAAAATAATGACCATTATACATCGCTTACCTTTTGTAGTTATTATACTCTTGTTCTCGTCTTTGTTGTTCCATTTCAAGTTGTACTTCACGATCACTATCGCTGTCACCGTTCAAAACTTTGATGACGCTTTCTTCGATTTTTACTGTGGGATCAGAAGCCTGTCCTCTACCGCCTAATGACTGCTCGTATTCTTTTATCTGACATAAATATAAGTAAATTGTAAATACATCTGGCACTAATGAAATTACATGTTTTTATTTTTTTTTTATAACACCGAAATTTTACTTTTATGAACTGAAATGTCGCTATTGTTGGCAACCGATTAAATTGGGGATAGTAGAACGAGCTGGCTGGATGGGATGGATAGTTGCTTTTTATTCGGTATATAATACCCTGCGGGTCGGTGGGCCAATTTGGTGCTGTAAAAGTGAAGCCGTTGTCACATCCTGCATCCATCGGATCAGCCTAAAAAAATACATAGTAAAATTTAAAACCAATTGCAAATTAATTAATATTATTTCATTTTAATTGAATAAATGTATTTTATAATACGTAAACGTATTCATAATCGATTAGAATATTTTCCTAATATAATTAAAAAATAAAATAAAAATAAAAAAATCGGCTAAGTGTTGTGTTAGAAATAAACGATTAAAAGTACGATTAAATTAAATCGAATACTGGAGCGTTAAGAGTAAAATAAAGTGATTTAAATTCTGAGAGTATAAACTCTAATATAATAGCTAATAACTACAAGAGATTTAATTGTTTATTAAATATGTATGAAAAATAAAAAATTATTAAAGGTAATATAATCTTTGATTTTTATGAAATGTTGATGTGACTTTTCCACAATTTCTATTATGTTATACATGCGGCAATAATTTGTGTTGAAATTATATTTTTTGAAGTCTTATTCATATTCTAATCTCGTTACCACAAAGTCGTTTATTTGTAAATACTATACTATATTTTGCCTTTCCGATGTCAAGTATAAACATCTTTATTGTAACATTATTAAAAATAATAATAATAAAAAAAAAAGATGTGTCATAGTCTGTATAACTTATCTTATACACTTATATAGTTATATAGCATCGATAAATATTTTTTTATTTTCTTAAACTTGGCGTGTACGTTACTGGGTGATTGGATAACAGCCGAGTCTAAGCTCTTAATTCAGTGCAGAAGTATGTTAAAAGAAATCGAGCTGATGACAACTTAAAGAGTGTCAGATGTTATTATTATTATTTTTATAAATACTTTTTGACATAAAATAAATTCATTTTTCCGTCCAAGAATTATGAATAAATGAATAATTTAGTAAACCAAAACCATGTACCCAATTACAAATTAACGAAAATAGAAAATAATAACTCTGTCTGTATAATAATAATAATAATTAAATAATGTAAATTTTTTTTCTATTTTGTTTTTCACAAAATAATATATTGTTTTGTCAGTGGATAAACTGCTGTACCACGTTGTTATTTAGCGTTTTTTTTAGCGATTAAATACTTATAACATTAGTTTATAAATAATATATATCTACTTTTTGTTGATAACTTTACTTTGGTATTTTTTTATTTATTTTTTTTTTCATTTAAGTTTTAAACGACGGAGTTCGTATTTAGAATGAAATAAACGTGCTCGATCTCTCTTTTTTCATTTTGTTATTTTCATCGGATAGTTTTTAAATTTACCAACACAAGTATGTATATATAATAGACGATAACGTGATATATATAGTATATGCGTATAAAGTGTATAAATAGATACCTATATAAATGTAAACGATATTGCATATAAGTATATTGCATGTATTTTCGAGAACAAGTAAAACATTTTATGTTTTATTTGAAAGTTTGTTTCCGCGTTAAATACACATGTATAAATATAAATATATATACAATATACTCACTTCTATAGTGATGCTGTCAAGCCAGTTGCCATTCACGCACAGATCAAACGAGTCGATGCCAATAAACCAATCCGGCGAGGGAATCATGCGTGACATCAATGACACCTAAACAAATAAAATAATATATTTAGATTTTACTGCCTGTATATGAGTTGGGCGCTGTATGTAACTGCCTGTAAGTATATAAATGCCTACACTTTTGATTCTTTGTCGCGGGAACAAACAATGGAATAATAATATTGGTTTGGCAACGATTTTATTTTTTTAAACTTTTTATTCTATTTTTTTCGTGGGTCAGTGTAATATAGTTCAGTACTCATCTGCAGTAGCAATAGTGTGATTCAAAAGTTTTTCCTATCGTATATTCAATTAATTGGAAACCGAAAACTGCAGCTGCGGTACTATTTTGTATACATCAAAATTAAAAAATTGTCAGATACTGGAAATATTTGACAACTTTCGAGTGCCGAAAATATATTTCACCGGGTTTCTGTATAGGAAATAATATATTCAAAAGAAGAAAACAAACTGCGATCTTATATAACTAATGGAAAGTCTATTTGATGATGTTCATATGTTCATATTTTTTTCGAGTAAAAAGAAGATAGTCGAAACATAACATTCATAATCGAATAAATGTATCATAATAATAACCAGGTATACCTGGTATATATTCGTCATAATTGTATATTTAAACTTAAACTAAAATACAATTTTCGTCGGTGAAGTGTATAGATTTAGTTTCACTCGATTTATGTTCAGTTTAATAATCAAACCTCGATGGAACACTGCACTCGCACAAAAGTCCCTGTAATATTATTAAATTTTATTTTCTGTACGCGTACTGCGCGAAAGTTATAAAATAAAGCAACGAGATCGACGATGACCACCTGCTGAGTATTTAATTTAAAGTTTTATGTTTTATTATACATTATACTTTGCTGATTTCTTTTCGTGTTCCGCACTTTATTATATTGTATATATGTAGGTCGGTATACTTATTTTAAGCCCAGCGACATGAATTTCAAATCTAAGATAAATTATATTTCGCCGAAGAAAAACAACGGGGGGCGGAAGCGAGAACGATTTTGGTCCGGTAATTTCGTTCGGTATATAGAGCATGATAGAACGATTCTGTCATTTTTAGGTGCGTGGTATCATTATCACGAGCAACTTGCACTGTTTTACCTGATACAAGGTATACATATAGCTATTGTCCACCGGTGGAATTCGTTTAGTAAATTCATTTTTCAAAATGTTCATGGTGTACCTACTACGTTTTATAGCGATAAAGTGTATAATATTTATATTGTGTGTGTACGTGCGCGGCCACATGGGTTCACATACAGGGCGGTAAAAAAAAAAAATTGTGCTTTGTATGGTATGCGTCCACTCGTGGCACAGCACAGCCCGCATAACAATATAAGGACGAATTCTTTACCCTTTATCTAACGGAGTAAATTCGCCTGGAATATCTAAACATGGGTTTAAACTAATATAAAACAATCTACAAAATTCTCTCGTAAATGATAAATACGTGACACTGTTTCGGTACTATTTTGCAACCCAACACGATGCTGATCAGAGGTAATAATAATGTCACGTAGGTATCATTTTCGAGAGTCGAATATGGCGAGTAATCTTGCGGTGAACTAATATTGCAGTTCTTAGATTTAAAATAGAATAACGAAGTATACAACTTTCAAATAAGTTTTCCATTTTATTAAATCGAATAATTACACGGTATAGTTTCAAATAATTTTCATGTCAACTTTGAATAATCAGGAAGCTATTTAAATCGATGCATCTAATAATATTAATAATTATTATATACACAGTAACTCGTTATGAATCTGAGAAATAAAATATTACCTTTCTATTATATTATATTATACGAGTATGATGTCACGCTGTTTTACCCATACGATGCCATGGCTTACTATTATCCGTAAGAGGAGACATTATTATCACAATTCTGAAGTTCGAATAACTTTTCAATTCATTTTGAATCATTGACCGTTGTCTGAGAAAACAATGGGGATTTCGTTTAAAATATAAGGAAAACACCAGCCCACAATACATTATTATGGGTTGTGCCGGTGCGTTACGAATACCATGTGTGCGAGATTATTCTCTTTTTCACTCTGTACGTGCCACATTGTGTATAATGTATCGTATAAGTGACCTAAGTGAACAAACATATTAGACAACTACGGTGCCGCAGTACGTATACAATATACGTACGTGTTTGCAATATTACGAAAATGGCGTAAGTAACTTTTACGATTTTCCGGGATGATATTCTAGGGATTTTCAATTATACACCGGCTATCGGGTAAGCGGCGATGGCGGTGAGGTGCGCTGGAGGATTGATGTGGAATTGGATAGGGGGAGGCGAAATGTCGGGTAATCGGCGGAAAATTAATTCTGTGTATCGGCGTCGGCGGCGGAGCGGGGTAAAAGGAACTCGGATGAAAATAAACAGAACGAATTTACACTCGAACAATTGCAGAGACGGTGTAAATGTTCGATGCTTTTTTTTCCCCTCCCCCGAGTGTTCGTCCAAAGTACGCGCGCACCGCATAGCTTCTCCACAACACTATTTATATATAACATATATATATATATATATATAAGCAACCATAATCAAATTACCCGTCGGACCACTCAGACGGCGAGAGGGACAAATAACTTTAAATTCTTATTAAAGTTTTCAAAAAAAAAAAAAAATTTGAAAAAAAAAATCCTTTGTAATTTTGTAGGACGACAAATAAACCCGCTACTTCCCCGACATTCAGTTATATACATCGTTGTCAAATGTATAAATAATTTATTACAGGACATGTATAAAGATACAGGACGTTGCGTGTCTCGTTCGTTCGGTTACGGCGCGGCAGAAAAGCGGGGTTGTCTTGGTGATCCATCCTTTACAATTTTTTCACATTTAAAATTATGATATGACAACCGTATATCGTACCGTCTTTTAATGGGATAACTTAACCAGTCGCATTGACATTTTTGGTAAACAGCGAGATGATTTTTCGGAAAAAAATATAGATTCGGACACACGCAAACGCTGGAATATGATAAACCCCAATCAAATAATACAAGCCATGCGGTCGGACTAAGCTCGAAATGTATACGCAATCGATTGGTTTGATTTAAGTGGACTTGTCCTGAAACCAATGGCGGTCAATCCGATTGAAATCGATTTTGTAGACGTTTTTGACAGAATCCTGTTTAAATGTATCTGAAATTTAAATTTACCGTGTAAACAAAACTTAAATAACTCCAATAAACGATGAACATTGTATGCATTCATTCGAGGCGCTATTGATTAAACAACGACGACGTTCAGATACCAAGTATATTTAGTAGAGATCGGTGAATCCATCAGTGTTATATCCAAGTGTATTTTTGTCAGGGAGCATTTAATCTGGATAATTATTTTTATTGTAAGGCTGTATTATTCATAGATTCTCATTGAAAAGAATGGTTAAAAAAAAAAAAAAACAGTTTTTAGTTTTTGGAGTAAATCTATATCAAAAGTGCCACGTGAGAACATTTTTAGGGTGCCGAAATGGGACACAGATGGTAATTTAAAAACGTTTTAGAAGTTTTTCGGGGTTTTCCGTACAAAGTGCCTAGGAAAAACTGAAAAAACCTTAATTTAATATCCATTATATAAAATGTATATACGAATAATTTCATTTCGTGAGCTTAAAAATTGTATGCGAACCTAAACATAAACTCAAAAAATAAATTAGCACTATTATTTAGATGATGTTTATGACAGTGACAAAGTTCTCTTGGAAATTTTATAACTGTACAAACCATTTTACATGATCATCGTCATCATTACTGAATCCAGTACAGAAGAAAATTGATCACGATTTATATATATATATATCACTAAGATTTATATAATATGTTTAGGCCAATAAGACCAAAAAATAAAAATTTAACACAATTTTATTGAACACGAGAACACATCATCACGGCTGTCATCTCCGAATGGCGCCCACTGACATCACGTGCGTATAATATTAACGCGACTCGCGTAAGTGTGCACAGAATCGTAATAATATCAACTGCAGGTAATAATAATAATAATAATAATAATAAATATATGCAAGGCGGCAGGGGTGCTTATATTATAATATCGGCGACGTATTCAATTAGTCGACTGAGTGGCGCGATAAGGAGCCGTTTATGTCGTTTGATACTTTTAACATGTATATTATTTATATAATACGTATACAGTAATACGCCACATTCGTCAAGAGACGAATTATGTCACCTTATATATACATGTATATACATATATATTTATGTATATACTTATTTATATATATATATGCGCGCACTTCTTAGTTAATTAAGTTGGCGCCGAAAATTCCGTTTATTCTTCGTTCACGCGCGCGGCGGCATGAGGGTTTATTTAAGGGCGCGCGGGAGACGCGCTTCTTCTCAATTATTATTAAGCTCGGCAGTAATAATGATAAAACCTTCACGTCCGATCCCTGCCCACCCCCTACGAGCGCCGCCCGTGCCTCACCGACGCGACGCGACCTTTTGCCCGCAACTTTGCCGGAGACTCTCGGTGATTAATCAGATTAAAACAGAAGGAACACGATGTTTCCGTGCGCGCACCACTGGTTGAACTACAATATAGCTATATACGTTCGTAGTCCAAGCGCACCAGAAATGAGTTAAATAAAAACACCGTGCGCGCAGCGTGTGTATTATATTATATAATATATATTATGATTATACCGTATATAAAGAACGCCGTTATTATTATTATTACTATCACAATATAATTATCATCATCTCGACATAATTTTCAGAACTCATATAATGTATTTTGTATACAATTATGTTTTAACGTGTTTACAAGATTTGACTTCCAGAAAAAATGTTTAAAGTCGGCAAGCATTTATAATATTGCGTATGTATTAATCATATTTTTATTTATCCTCCGAGAAAAAATAATGGACCCCATGTTTATGTGGGTTAGGGGACAATAGTTCACAACGTGTAATACATAATATTATACGAATATCATATGTTAAGACATTAAATATAGTGTGAAGCTATTTATGCAGTACAGTATTGTTTTACAGATGGCAAGAAAAGATATTTTATACAAAATATAATAATACAACTTGAAACGTTACAGTACATTTATTTACATTACATACCAAATTTTTCAATCGTTTATTTTATTTTTTTATATTTACACAAATAATACAGAAATATATTTAATATACAATATATTTTTAATATTAATTTATAAACTCACCGGACATTCTTATAAACATGCTCAGTGTGTCTTAATATTTTTTCTTGAAGAATAAATAAAAAATATACTTATATAATAATAGTATATAAAAATATGAAATTATGTTATCAACTAATTAATAAAATAAATTGTAATTAAACTTAATTAAGGTAAATTAAGCTTACCTTCAAAAATATATAAAAAAAATTCTACCAAACTTAAGAGGAAAAATTGTATGACTGTTTTAAATTTAAATTTTTACGAAATTGCATTGTAATTCAATTTAAATATAAAATACTATATTATTATATACACATTTTAGACAAACATATTAACTCCGTTCAGAATCGTTATTCGTATACAATGATATCATTGCATTCAAATTTATTTTTACATTGAATTTCTATTTTGGTTTCAAAATATTCTATATAAAATGTTTGCAGTTTTAAAATCAGTCACATTAGATGAATACAATTTGAACTTTAGTTTCAAAATTACCCAAATATTTTATCAAAGAAGCGGTTGTCCACATTCAAATAAAAAATATCCATTATATATATTTTGATACAATAATTGCTTTTTGACGTAAGTAAATGTTCATACAATATAAAATATTAAAATATATATGTATATTTTCAAACTGCTTATAAGTTAATGTAAGTTAAATTAATGCAAGTAGTTTTGTAAATTCACTTGGTTCGATCAAGTTTTGTTTTAGAAGTACAGAGTTACTGAGATTTCACTCTATTTAGACTTATTAAATTTTACATTTCATCGATGGATACAAATATATTATAATTTTATGTTCGTTTTGGTTTATATTAATTGTTAGGTGTATTAGTAAGTTTGTAATATTATTATTATACTGCGCAAATACTTCCCACGTGTAATGAAAATGAACTTTTGAGACGAAAATTATGAATGTTTTATGTGAATGGGGAACAAGATATTTTTGTATAGTGGCACTAGTCGCACTAACTACGGCACGTTAGAAGTTTAAACACAAAAGTTTAACAAAAAGACTGTGTGCACGCATCGATAAAGCACTAAGGATGTTATATCATTATTACTGTAATTATTCTTATTTTTTTTTTTAGACTTGAATTAACGATGCTCTTTAAGTTTAAAATGTGAATACTGGTTATTCCAATGTACTTTTTTTTTTCGTATTTTCTTTACATTATAATTTCTGTTAATAATACGTATTCTATAGTTAATTTTTCAAGAGTATATTGTTTTTATTTTATCTAGTGTAAAATTATAAAACATTACTTATGTAAACAAAATAAAGACCATCGTCTACGTGGAATGTTGAATATTCTATTAATTGTCAATAAAAGAGTAATAAACTAAAAGAATAATATCAACGAAAATAATTTTGGACATCACTTGTACACAATGATTTTTTTTAGATTTTAATTAATATCTACGAAGAAACTTCAATATAGTCGTAAAAATATATCAAAACAAAATTTAAATATTTATAAATATTTATAATACTCTACATACTGCGCTTGACATATTTTTTTAAAAATTATTTTTATAAAAATATAATTTTTAATTTATTGTTTAGCTTATAACTGTTTTTTTTTTTTTTTTTTTTGAGATTTACTAGACATTTTCTTATTAACTTTTTGTATTTTTTATAAAAGTCATATATTCATAAAACTTCTTTTCTTTTAATATTTTGAGTATAAAAATACTAGCTATAGGTTGGATATTGTGTACAATTATGATTTTTTGTACACGCAACCTTTGTGTCTCAGTAAAATAGGAAACCCATTAATAATACAAAATATTCAAATTTATACAGCTGTCGCGACATTCGGTCAAGTTTTGAATGCTGCAAAATATGCATCACTATAGCACTCGTACAAAATAATATGCATATATAATAAATTTATAAAAAAATTTTTTATTTAAAAAAAATCTACAATCAGTACAAATAAATTAGTGATTACAATGAGCAAAATATAAATTTGATATTAATGATTAAATTTACAGGAATAAAACGCCAAGGAAGTAATCCGATTGGAAAAACCTATTACATTAATTTTATTTAAATAATTGATCTCTACGCAATTTTTGCTTTAGTCTGTAGCAGGGTTTTCGGTAGTGTGATGGTGGATATATGTGATATGAGAATTGTGAGTACATTGTTTTAGTTAGTTCAGTGGTAGTACTTAGTTTTAAGTCATTATTTAGGGAAAGGTATGAAACGAACCAAGGAGAGTATGCGTAAGTAGCTTCAACGAAATTGATCAAAATGACTGAATCGGTCTTGTATGTTTGATGATTTGGAGGACCCCATATTGCAATTTCAGAGGACCAAACTAAAATGTATAGCTTTATATAGGTATTATATATAATAAATATTTATTGTGAAGAACACGCAGTTTTTTATAATATTGATAATTCATATGATGCACATATTGTTAGGTTCGGAACATAATTTATAAAATATCGCAAAAATATTTCCCAGTTACTTTAAAGATGTCTTTACGAGATAATGGCTACTAATATCTTATGCGAAAAGTTTAATTTTTCTTTCGATTTAAGTGCGAGGTGCGTTTCGCAAAAATGTAATTGCGATTTTGCGAACGATATGAAATCAAATAAAATAAAACAAACGATATATTTTTTTTATCTCAATGTCTTGGCTTAATAAATGTCGAAATAAAATGTAACGTTTTACATCATAAAATATTTTAATAATAAATATTGTTTTATATTGCTTGACAGACAGCAATCTACTACATACGGGTAACACGCACGACTGTATATTATATAATATTAATACATGGAAAAACGCTACCCTTCAAAATTGGAATTATATGATATTTAGATTATTTTACGTTATATAATATACAATGTACATATATACACACTTTCATACAGTTATTACTTCAGTTAAAAAACAAAAAATTACATATCTTATAAGTTCGGGAACAGTATCCAGATATAAAAGTGTACAAAGAGAGCACTGTGAGTCTTGATATTAGAATATTATATGTATTTGAAACTGTACGTACCTATAGTGGCATTTTATAGAGACCAATTTATTTTCCCATTCAAACCAACAAGAATAATCAGCCGAATGAAAATGTTATACGTAAATAAAATTCTATGAATGACTATTGGAACTTTAATCAATTCAAATAACATTTGATTATATCTATATCAAGTAAAATATTTCAATAGTTAATTTTCAATTTCAATAATAATCTTGGAATTTTGATGCATATTTATTCGTTACTCCGATTCTATAATTCAAAACCATTTGTTCAGAATTCAAGTATATTATACGTAAATACTGAATATACATTAATTTACACAATACATTTTTCATAATCATAAATTCTTACCTTTTTTCTAACTAGTAGAACTACTAAAATTAAAGAATTATTAATTATGCCTGTACATATAGATATTTATATAAACAAATGAATAAGTAATTGAATTTATAAAATTGAAATATGTTTACCTCAACTGCATAGTTTTTCAATAAGGATTTATTTTATAAATAACTAAACATTATATTTTTATAATCCTATTTACTGTATGTCGAGTCAACCACATAGGCTTATTATATAGTATAGCTGGGAAATGAAACAAATGTTTCAATGTTTATCATTCCGAATTGTTTAATTTCACTTTTACAGTTAGGTTTCTGGTTAAGGTACTTTGTTATAATGAAACTGAAACCAAATTATACACTTACTAAACATTTATCACTTATAATATCGTGATAATGTACCTACATACAGTTATTTATATATTATTATTCGGTTATTGTTTTAGTTGCGTATTTAATCATAACTATAGTTAATAATGTAAACCCAATTAAAAAATGAATTTTATATTAAATATATTTCAAACCGTAATACTTATTTTGTATTCTAAATGAATGTCTAAAAAAAGTATTTTGAAAGTATTATGTAGGCGTATAAGTCTTCTTTCTTGTTTTAAACTTTATCATCGTGACAAGAATCCGAATTACATATAAATCAAAAGTATAATGATTATTTAAAAATTAATACGAATATACGACTTTAAAATAATAAATATGTATATTTATGCAATTATGCTTGTACACAATCATACATTTGTAATTTGTTTGTGAACGATTTACAATATATTTAAAAATTGTTCAATAGTGTCGACAAAAAGTGTTTGGTACATGTATACAACTGCCTTACATTATTATAATTTATCATACGTCGGTTATAGGTACGTACTACTATTATTATTATTGAGAAATCGTCTAGACAGCAAACAATCGCATATGAACCGAGTCAACAGTAGGGTTTCGACCAATATGCCCAGCACCGAATTTAGAGGGATGGAGGGCAATTTTTTAGAGACGAAACATTTTAAAACTGCCTCTACGTATATTATATTATTTAATAATGTACATAATATTTCTTATGGGTTGGAGGTGGCGGCTCAAATTTGTTGCCTTAGGGCACTGGTTTCCAAACTGGGGAGGCGCAAGCAGTTATTATGAAATACAATTTCTATTGATTAAATTTTTTTTATTTTAAAACGTAGAGAAATAAAATTAGTAAACTGGTTCTCTTTATCCGTTCTCGGGTATCAATAATGGATAACCGATAATGACTATAAGTGTTTGGCCGCATAAAAGTTTATTTTTAAACAACACAAAAAATATGATCAATTTTTTTCAATTTAAAAAGGGGGGGGGGGTGCGAGATTTTTGAAAATATATAAAGTGGGCGTAGAATAGAAGAGCTTGGGAACCACTGCCTTAGGGAGACAAAATTTTAAATACAGCCCTGAGTATACCAGGACAAATGTATTTTGGTGGCACTTTCTTGTACAATAGGTACACACAATACACGCATAATGTAATAAATTCTTAGTATCGTCTTATACCCTTAGCACGTAAAAATGTATTTTAGCGCGTGTATTATTAGCGCTCGAATTGTGCGAAACTCACCCGGGAATGGTTTCCGTCGACGAAAAACTGCGCTTGAGTCCTTGCAGCTCCGGTCGTCACGCTAGGCGCGACGAACGCGTCCAGTACGGTCTCCTCGCCTCCTCCACCGTCGTCCAGTTTGTCGCTGCGGCCGGTCTTGGCAAACATGCGAACGCTCTCAGACGCGGGCGCACCTTCCCGAAACATTGTGTAACCTCTGGAATGCGATCTACCTGTAAACATTAACCACCGGCCCTTTAAATAACGTGATTCACGTCACAATAATAATAATGATAATAATAATTATTATTATTATAAATTTATAGTGCTGTAAAACCCAAGACCAAACATTCCTGTACTTATTTATGTCTGATCATAATTGGACAAAAATTCTACATACCCTGACCCAATTACCGTCATCAAACGGACATTGCCAACTAATCGTTACCAATTGACCGCAGTTATCTAGATCCCCAGGCTTACCTAATTGTTCTTACTATAATCTATAATCAATAACACATTAATAAAAATAATAGTGTCTTTTCTTTTTTTTTTTACTGATTTGCCCTTCCGAAAACTTATTGATTTGTTTATTGGTTAAACCTAACTGCAATTTAATCAATCATAATATTTTTATCTCACTTCAAATGACTTGGTCAACATTCATTATAACTATTATAACTTATAAGTCACTCGATTGCTCAAGATATGATGACTGTATCAAAACGTACCTACCATACGAATATAATCTCTGATTGATTATCCTATGAAACAATATTGATTATTTATATAATCACTAAACAGTATACTCTAACAAGTAATAACGTTCTCCATTCATATAGGTAAGTACCATCGAATAAAAATGATTGAATTGGGTTCATAAGAAACATGATCGTTGATCACTATTATTGTAAAGTACCTACATATTTAATATGTAAACGTGCTGCCCGATGCTGGTTTTCGATGATTTCACAATAAGAATAATAAAATGATGATTAATCTTGTGTCTTGTAAATCGTCGCCGTCGTAATTATTACTTTCTGACGTTCGTCAATAAATAAATTTACGTTCAGAGTCAGATGGCGTTAAAAACCATTATTCAGAATGAAGCGGGTCGCGAATAAAATGAAGAGAAGGGTGAATGCGCCAATAACAGTAAAGTACTGAATACATTTATTTTAAACTAGTCATTTTTCAACGACTTTTATAATATCGATAAAAACGCATACAGAGTTTTGTAAAATATTAGGAGGTGCATTTTTTTTCTTTCCGGTCATAGACATATGAAAAATTGCCGTTCAACATAAAATTACTAGATTGCGAGAAAAAAAAATAACGCCGTATACCTACGTTCTTTAATAACATTTTTGAGACTGAACGAAGCCATTTTTCTATACAGCGTCTGCTTATTTTCAGAAAAACATTGTTTGGGCAATAAAAAAGCTGAACGATTTTTTTTCACAACTTATACGTAGATTGGAAATAGAGTACTGTAGCTTATTGTGTTTTAAAGAAATTATTATTTGAATTTCTCTATACAGCAGCAGATTTCTGAGAATATGGCCAAACTTCCTAAAAAACGACTATGAAAATCAACGAAAACTCAAATGTTTTTGAGCCACCGAGCTAGGCTCGTAAAAAAGTATTATACTATTTTTGTATTTTATATTACAGTAATATAGCTTCGTTTAAATTTAAAATAATAATAAATCACTACATTAAACCATGCACTGACGCGCGTTGAACGAAAATTATTATTGTTCATTTATATTAAATTTCACATGTTATGATAACCGTTAAACGGAAATACGGAATACTATCAACTAAAAATTCAAAAATATATAACTGTAATTTTATGTGTGCCGTTTCTGAATATGAACGCCTACCTGCCACATAGAAGGAAAATTAAACAAAGTTTCCTAATAGTCGCTGTATGATTATTTTATCTCAGAAATAGTAAATGAATTGCTCAATAATATTTTCAATAAAAACATCCATAATATGTTTGAAAAAAATTGCATTTCCTGCAATAAATGCAATTTTAAATAGTTTACGCATATGTTTTTGTATTAAATCACATTCATCGTATTCATTGACATTCAATTAAATAATGTAGATAAGTGAGTTTTGTAAAAAATCCAGGACACGTTCCCTTTTTGTATTATTTAGCGTTTCGTGAAACAAATAATTCAATAAGAACTATGCTATTATTTTTTCAGTAAAAATAAGCAGGCCATAATTCAAACGACATTCAAACGAATATACTTTTCAACCCTACTTATTAAATTAATGACTAAATTATAGTAAAATTGTATTAAAAAATAAATAAAATTAATAGAACTGTGATAATCTGAAATTTATTTATCCCTACTTTCGTCTGAATATTTCCCATGAGACCATGAAAATACTTTTATAACAGTTGTATAGGTTCTAATCAATAATATTTATCAATCAAATCGTCCGTACGTTTTTCAAAAGGTATTTTTATTATTTTTACTATAATATTTATTGTGTAGAGTACGTATACAGTTGTTTTTCGAGAAATACGCAGGGAACTATAATACTATAAGAGTAACATAAGGTTTACGTTTGATTTATGTTCCAAGATTTATTATTTTGTTCTCAGTACAGATCACGTAAATTCTACACTACATTCAGACCCTTACAATATTACAAAACGAAACCCCAAAGACCTTTGATCTCATTTCATATCAAACTTAAAATTTGAAGCTTAAACATAGCAACTATGCTACCCGTGATTCATATAAGTAACCAGAACTTATCGGAGCTTAGAACTATCGAGTATTTTCCAAATTGTACCCCTCAGAATTTAGGTGTAAGCTAGATTTAGGCACACGTTATAAACATGCTGAATGATTAGCAAATATCCATCGATATAAATTCACGAAAAAAAAACCTAATCAAAGTTGTTCTTATAAAACGTGTATAAATAAAATAAGTACCTGCACCAACATCGGAGCATCATGATCGTATATAGCTATCATTAACAATCTTGGGCGAAGGTAAGTTTCCATACCAGATAAATCAGGGAAAATGAACCATTAATGATATGCATACGTAGATTCCACTCCGGAAAAAGATGAAAATACAAATATACTGCATGGCACGTAAGTTCCGACACGGAAAAAAATACTTAAAATGAACGTAAATTCCTACACGAATAAAACTTATTTAAATTTTAAATTAATTTTTTGTGTCGGAATTTATACGTTTCGGAACATTTTTTTTTCGGTGTTGAAACTCGCATATTATGTAACACCTTACTTGCTATATTATGTTCCTCATTATATTGATTTATTTTTATTTCTCCTCTTTAGATTTGAGTGTTCCACTTACACAGTGCATCATATTTATTGCAGTGTTTTCTGGTATTAATAACGCGTATAAGGATGTTTTTGTTTTTTAGTAATGACGAGCTGCAGTAGTGTGTGACGACAATAACCGTATTTTCGCGAAGAGAGGGTAGGGTAGACTATACGGTTTGTTCGTATCCGTGTTTTACCTGAATTGATTAAGTTAAAACCAGTGTTACAGGTCATTGCATTTTTTTAATTAGAACTCTTTAGTCTCCTTATCGTGTACAGAACTCGGGTATAGCGGATAAAAAAATAAAATAAATAAAAAAGGTCGGACGGAAAAGTGATTTTTTTTTTTTATCATTGTTACCTCGGATTCGGAATTTATTAGCATTAAAAGGGTCAGCTCCCGCATACATATATATATATATATATATATATATATATATATGTATTATTATACGCGGTGGTCCTCGCAAACGCGTACATAGCATGTCGGAATGGGCTTTTGTCAGACGAAAGGGACAAAGGATCTCTCGCCAGCGATCATTAAGTTGTACGCGGTGTGTTGCGGTGTCCCGTGCGATATTGTGGATATTTTAATCAAACCAATCAATTTTAGTCTTGCAGTTCAATTGTTAAAGCGCATAAAACTATGTTTCCATGGCATTTTCGTTTTATTTCCGATTCAATTATTTTCATATGTTCGGGTGCGGTAAAAATGCATGGGTTTTTTTCAAACATTTACAACATAATGATACATTGCAAACCCACCCAGTGCACACATAATATTATAATAGTAAATTCTATAGTATTTATATATAACGCAGGCACGCAGCTACATGGTGTTACACGTGCTATAATGCACTATGGTAAAACTATCGTAAAACCTGTAATTATTGTAAAATCGACGATTCAACAAATTCTATAGAAAATATGGATGTCACGTTTCAAAAGTAATTCTATTGCACAATAATTAGTATAATGATAATACATAAATATGTATATCAACAAGTTTACATAAATATTACACCAATGAATATAAGCGCATATAATAATAATGTGTACGACTGTTATTTTGTCGTTTGTGTGTAACTTGCACATACAAGGTCGATTACCGGCGAGATTTTGTCGCCAATTTTTCATTAAATGCACTTTTTTTAAACTCATCATTATAATATACCTTTGTAAAAAAAAAATCAATTTGACTTATTGATACGTATATTTATTGTATTTCATCGCATTTGTAAATAGCTTTTAATCTAAAAAACACAACAAATGCTTTATACTTTAAACTTGCCAATAATAGTATCATATTGAGTGAAGCATTAAGGGGAGCGAAGGGGGCAAATGTTCACAGCAGCAAAAGTTTTAGAATTTTAGGAGCGACCGTTTTATTGTGTTTAATAATTTTTTATATATATATATATATCAAACTTTATAACATTTAATAGTTTGATAAAACAATGATTTTACTTCTCTATGTAAATGTAAACATTGTTGTATAAAATGACTGTAAATGATTTGTAAAATTTTAAATTATAAACCGTACATAAACATTTTAAATTTTTAAAACTTTATTCGTATTTAATTATACATTGAACAAATTCTATCTAAATAGCATATTATCATAATATATATATATATTTTTTGTTATTGTTTATTTGAAATATACAATCTGTTCTTATAGGAACAATAAAAATATGTGATAATAATATTTATGTAGGTACATGATTAGATTGATGAAAGGAGTCACCCAGTGGTACACATTTGGTTACATGTTTATTTTTTTAGATTAAGCGTTGGTTTGTCGTATTATAACGTAATGATAACGGCGGAAATGCACATTCTATATTTCATTTCGAGAAAAGCAATTAGGATATCAACTTTACGTAATTCAAAGTTATTGGCGATCAGGACAAATATTTTGATAATGAAATATTTACATCATTTCAATAGACGTTTATATAGTAACTTTTGTTCGTATTTAAAAATTAAATTGTTTAAAATATTTAGTTTCATAATTATATTATTAATTCATTAATTTACAACGAACTCAACTTTATAAAATTATCAAAAGCAAATAATTTATAAAAAAAATTAGCATATCAACAAAATGTTCGATAAAAACATACATTTTTGTAGTACAAACTCAAAATTACTACGTGCCTTGCAAATTTGTCAATATTCCTATAAATATTCATGAAAGTTAGTCCCGTCGATCTTGTTCAAGAATTGTTTCGTAAATAAGTTTTTAGTCCCCGCGGTGAAGTTGAAAAGGAACTACAGTGCCGCTCCTTCAATCGTCACAGCAGAGCACTACCACGATTGCAACAGGCAAACTATTCAGAGCTAAAAGCCTCAATAGACACTTTATTATTAGATAAAAACCATTGGACATTCTACATAAAGCACTTATGAACATTTTGCACAATCCTCTTCTTTTGGATTTCATCATCGAGTCGCTAGTTTACTACTCTGGTTTAATTTAAGCATCTAACATTTGATAAACCAATGTTATAGTCAAGAAAAATAGAGTAAATATTTTCAAATTACCGTACTTGGAGCAGTGTTCGGGATATATTTATTTTATCATATGCGTGTATAAGATCCTAGTGTAATAAGAAAATCGTTCGTCTACTGTTAACTGTTTAGTACGACTGTACGAGTACTTTAGTCGAACAATAAAATGGCGAAAATATAGTAAGTTTGTATATTATAGTGATGGTGTATATTGTTCTGGTGAATCAGCTGACAAAATGATATCCTGAATTTGACGGTTGTCCTACAATCCATTTATATTTTACTCAACGGTGGAAACCACTTATACAGTTAGGTGAAGTGTAAAAACGTAATAATTAACGTTCTTCAAATTTCGAGGAGTAATGGAAATCAAAATTCCGCCCTCCTCATTGTACATACGCCTTCCAGCGAATAATTGATATGGACCGATTCATTTCAATGATTAACCTGCAGTATAATAATACAATATTCTGCCATTCTGGAAAATATTGATAGAACGGCAAAGATAGATGAGAGTTAGCTAATTGGTATTGATGAGTATATTTTAGCATACTTAATCATATATTTTGTTTTATGAAGTTTGATCAATTTTTAGCATATTTAACGTGACTGTTCGAACAAGACGGGTGAGATTTTATGCAAATAATAATTTATCTCAATTCTTTACTATATATGTAGGCATGTGTAACATAATATTATTTATTATTTTATGGATATTTGAATACTAGTTGATGTTTAGTGAAAAAGTATATAAAAGAAAAAAATATATATTAAGTGCAAAGTCATCCATCTAAGAAAATCTGGATCACAAATTAAAACTTATAACACAGAATATGTCGAATTTCAAATACACATATAACAGCTTCAACATCCGAATAGATTAATTATAATTGTGATTCAATATTTAAAATTCATCATCTATATATGGAAATTGATTTAACAACGTACCTAATGGTATAATGAGTCTAAAATATGGCGACATGTTCTTTTTTGTCCCCTTCTCTTACTGGACGTTTATGATTACAAACGTACCTATATACGTGTATACATGAAGGCAATTTGACAATATCGATTTTGAATAATTTAAGTATGGCTTATAGATTTTCCTTTTTGAGATATTAAATGTTGATTGCATCAATTCGTTTTAAAGTTGAAACCAATATTATAGCAAATACTAAACTGAAAATTTAATTTTAAAGTTGTATAACCTATATGGATATATGTACATATTAACGGCGCCATTGAAGATAAAATAAAAATTGTCGAAAATATAAAGAGTACTCTGCATTGCATATATTAAATACGTACTTATCACATTGTTATAATGATTGAAATAAAAAAAAAAACAATAGTTTATTTAAATCACGCAAATATACAATATAATATTCAATTTGCAACAGTAAGTTTGGTCTTATTGAATGCAAATATCGCATACACCGAGTGTGTATATATGTGCATCATATACTAATATACTATATAAGCATTGTACTATACTTATAATTATTTACATACATGGTGATGTACGCAGAATTTCGTTTATTATTGACCTTATTTAAGGTGGCAAATGACGTATATAATTCGTATGTGTAGGTAGGCGATAAAAAAAAATAAAATACCATTCACTTTTAGTTATACACACAACGTACGCGCACCCATACTACCCTACATGCATAAATGTAATATTGCAGTTGCCAGTAGATCGTATATCATATAAGTACTATAGCCTATAGATATCTAGATTGGAAATTCTTCAGTTGCGATATGAATACACGTAACATTTTTATACAGTTTAAGAAACGTCCGTGTGTATACGTGTACACCTAAACCCAAAATAATATAATAATGATTTACAGCGTATAAGTAGAAAGAATAAATATATAGCTGATATAATTTCTTATATGAATCGATACATAGGAATAAGAAACACATTTATTTTCATCTCGTCAAGATGGATTGAAAACTAGTTACATGATCCATTATATTTTAGACATTTAGACAAATGGGTAAATAAATGAGACGAATCTAGTCAAATATAATTTGAATGAGGTTTTTTTTATCTCACTGTACACGTGATTTAGGATAGTAAGTATATATATTTATATCAACAGTTGCATATAGTTATAATTTACAGTCCAACCATAACCTAACCATACAAATCTACGTAAACTGATTAGGTACTGAATCAGTAATCTGAAACAAGTCTAACATAAAAATGATAATATTATATAGGTAAAACCTAACGTTAAACAAAGTGCTGTGACGAGTACTATTCATAAAGGATGTAAAGAGAGGGATATTTATTTGCATAAATATAGACAAAAACTAATACATTTTTAAATCATGTATAAAAATTCACATAACTAACAATAAAACGATTAAAATTGTATAATAAATATGTATATATAGGTACCAACAATGACATAATAATTAATTAAACGTCATTTATATAATATTGCAGAAGATAGTAGAAAGAAATACTACAGACTTTTTAAAATTAAGATTAAATACTCCAAATACTCGGAGTGTATTGGAAAATGAATTTTTAAAAAACTATTATGAAACTAATCGGTTAATCGTCAAATCAGCACTTAGGATATTGTGATATTTTTATCTTACGCGAGTACACAGAATTAAATAAGGAGTGATACAATAGGTGCTAGATTGAGAGCCGGAAGCACTTATCATAAGATCCCTCATAGGTGTGAACATTTAACGTGTTGGTGACAAACTATATATACGTATATAAGAAGAAAAAAACAAAAATCAACGTCCAAAGAGGTAAAACTAATTTCATTAAAAATTATACGGTGAAAAGTGTGCGCGTGCACTTGATTATGTTTTATGGGACATATATAATGAACGGTGTTGGGGGTGGAGTTTTGATTCCGATATCCGAGCCAACTGGGCAACGTTTCCTCTCCGGCGAGTGTTCGTTGGACCGAAGCCAACGAAAATCCCAAACCCAATACCAAATCAATCCAATAGGCTAATTAAGTCCTCCGGCAGACGCCGACCGTTATAATAATATACGCGCGCATTCGAACTGCACTTTTGTCGGCCACGGAGAAAACGCTAAACCATACACTGCTCACCACTCCCATCGCCCTGTATCAGGCGCGCACCTAGGATTTTTGTTTGGGGTGGAGGGGCTTAAACATTTTTCTATTTTCTTTACACACAAGTAAATAATTACTGCAAATCATAAATGGTAATTTTTTCACTATTATTATTATATGTTATATTATACGTTTAATCAATCATCATTGTAATACCTACTATATTTGTGAAAATATACTATAATAATGTATAATTTAGTAAAAAAATATATTTGGGGGGGGCTTCAGCTCCAAAGCCCCTACATACCTAGTACATACCTATAGTAATATATTATATACACATTACCGCATAATACGGTGTGGCCTACGAGCACCTTCACCGCGGAAGCGAATTCAAAGTGTTCGGGTGTGAAAGAGGAAATTGTGAGCGGGAAGATACTTAAAAGGTGGAAGAACGCCGATGGAAATATTCTATATAATATGTGCGCTTATTCTATATGTAAATAATTATGATTTCGATCCTAAAACGAAGGATAATTTTTTACATTGTACCTGTAGTAAATTATAAAAACTGTCGATTTTATAGCGCTAGAAAAATGTTACAGATAAACGAAAACGGTGCGTAAAAGCTTTCCGCCGTACGCATTATGTCATTATAAATTCGTCGATGCGTTTAGTAGTTAAACACGTTGATTTCCGAACATCCGATTGCGAACGTACACGTTTGATTTGTTTACTGACCATCATATTATTTATTATAGTACGTATACATATTATAATGATATATAGTTTGCAGGTTGATTATGTTTGTCAAACGTACCTGCAGGATAAAATCGTAACTATATTATGTATGTGGCCAGAAACTCGGAATAGTAGTGTATTCATTGTAAATGCGTATCAACGGTTTCTTACATGGAATTAGTCTTTTTTTTTTTTACGATTTCAGAAATATTCCATTTTCTTTTTTTGGTTTCATAACACGCACTCATAAAATGTTACGAACGACGTACGAAATCTCCAGCGACAGAATAACGAGGCTCTAACCGGCTGCAACTTTTGTTGTGATATTTATAACGCTTATCAATTCGGACGTTTAAAACGAACGTCTGTATAATTCGTTATTGAACCATGAGTATACGTCGTGTTTGAAAACGTACACCACGAGAGCACTGTATCATGTAATACATTTCTGCGGTGTTTTTTTTTTTTTTTTACATTTTTGTAAATTTTTATCCGTGTTTTAATTAATGTATCTCGATGTATACCCTTCTGTTGCCTACCTACGTGGCACGTATATCCTCCTACCTCCGTTATTTTATTTGATATATTGTCTCTCTTTATGAACTTTGTGTAGATTAATGGTTATAACAATTATTCTGTATGTTTATTTATTTTTTAAAAAAAAAAACAATCCCGACAACTGATTATTATTATTATTGTTATATATATTTATAAAACCACTGAGCGGCATTACGAGTTGAACATTTTTAAAAGTCATCACAAACGTAAAAAATACTGCGGTGGGAGTTACCGGCTGTTACAAATTCGTATACAACGGATTCGAGTAACGAGCGCATATATATCAAACGGGTCATCCATAATAATTATTTCAAATAATGTTTACACGAATAACAAAACAAATGATGTGTGCAGTCGTATTAATACCAATATACATACGCACTACAATTGCAAAGGCTCCGATCAATAATACACATATTATATTATAATACATGTGTATTATTGATCATAATATACAATATACACATAAGTATATAACGTTATACATTATTATTTATTATATAAGTATATATATGGCATAATCACGTCCTAGTGTTTGCAAAATTACAATTTATAAATTCATGTTATATACTGAAATATATTTGAAAAATAAAAACCTTAAACACCTTAGACGCTGTATGATATTATGCCATTTGTCTTAAATTTATTTTATTATTATTGTTGTATTATATGCTGAATAGTGGAGCACAACAATGGATCAACGTTTTTTTTTTTGTAAAATATCGTATAACACCTAATGAGTATATAGTACGATGTATAAATCACATAATAACTGAGTAACGTGATTTTGTAATTGAAAATATAATCGTTTCGACGTGTTTGAAAAGTTGAACGCACGTGACGCGCGTATTAAAATAATTCTTAAAAGATAATGTCAACTAATTTTGTAACTTATAATTTTTATTATAATATTGGAATTGTGGTGTATTGTTAATACAAATTCCGTGTAGGTACATATTCCGTGTTTCGTTGAATTGTTATTACCTGTATTGGATTTCCAAGTTCAAAAAATCGAAAAAAAAACTATCATCCGAAACGGATGAGATGTTTCGCGATTAAAATTTAAATGCCCCAAAAGGTTTGTTGTACGCGCTGTGAACGATTTTCTACTGTGCACAGTGTCGTGGCGGGGAATGGCCCGGGGATGGCGCGATGGAATGGTGGAGGCTATTAATACATATGCACTGTTTTATGTATACGATAATGTTGATAAATGAATAAAACAGACGGCCTTTGTGGCTGAAAACTGTCAGCAACATTCGTTGATTTATGGAGCCTCCAGGGCTAATATATTTCCATCCCTACCACGTGCGCACCCTCTCCACCGGTCTCGATACACACACACGCACACAACACACACACGCACACAACACACACATACATATCGTCTAGGGTTTTTATTGAACCCCCTCCACGTTCGCATGGTCCCCGTTCCATCTCTTCCGTTCGATGCACTCCGCCACTACTCTCTGTATGCCTTTTTATTTATAATTTCTCCTCGGTTGACCTTTATTGGTTCGGAACCACGCCGAAAACACGACAATTGTTTCCAATGTTAATAAATTTGTGTTTAATAAACGCAACCCAATTAGAGGGGTCGCGCGATGAGTTATGACACCGCAACCCTACGCGCACACACGTATAGGTATATTTATCATAGTAAAGTATATATATATATAACGATAATATCGCTTATAAAACAGTCGGTCGAAGCGCATTTGTTTTGTTTGGTGTGGTAGTTCGATCAGGGGGATTTTTTGTTGTTGTTTGCACATTCGTCTCTAATGCGCGTATAATACGAAAGTACAATATACGTGTAACGCATTTAAGTCCGAGAAAGTTTTCACTAATACAGGGACGTAATTACGTTTGATCAGTCAAGTTATCTCCCGTTCTTCGAATATTTTCGTAAACTATATATATATACAAGCTGAGTTACCCGGCGTTGCCCGGGGAAATTATTGTGAATGTTTAGCCCATTTTGGGTTTAAATCGCTGTGGAACTGTGGAAGCAATACCTTTTTAAGTCCTATCACCCAAAATAACGGTTAACATTTTTTAATAATAATTTGTATTGTTTTGTGTAAACTAAATGTTGATTAATATTAATATTTGAAATTCATGGTTTGAGACTTTTTCACTGATTTGTACTAAGCTCGCAAGAAACGCAAAAAACGCAATTTTGACATAGCAATTTGACTATTTTCTTGATCTGTCTCTCTCTGATCGGCAATGATCTGATCAGTGCAATCTGTAAAAACTTTGGTTCTTCTATACCGCTGGATAATAAAGAACTAGCCAAATGATAGACTTGACCTTGAACTTTAAATGTTGGCATGAAATTTCCATGTCTAATTTCTGTTGCACCAAATGATGTCATTTGGAAAGCCGAGTTATAAACACGTATCATGTCAAAAAAATGTCTTGAATTTTCATGAAAAAAATTTAAGAGACTTTTTAATGGTTCAGGTAGATCAGCAATGTCTTCCAAAACAACTTTTCCCCCTGAATAGCAAAAACCTGCAGGCTCTTTGGACCATTTCAATGCAGGACAATAATTACATTTTTAATTCATATTTCCTAAGAATCATTTTTATAATCTATTAATTTATCATAAGTAAATGCCGACATTTCACGGCGACGCCATGGAACACGTCGTGGTTCAACTAAATTTTCGTCAATAGAAAAACCGTGGATATTGTTAAGAATATTAACTATATTACTATCATTAAATGCAAAGTTGTTATTAATATTGTTTTCATTAATACTACCTACACTATTGGTATTTATATTATCATCATTATTATCACTGTTAATATTGCAGTTATCTGGCGAGCCATTGTTATTTTGACTTAATCTGAGTAAACGTTGACGTTTTATTATATTCCATGGACGACCTAAATTAATTTTCCTTTTCATTGTGAGAAATTTTAATTTAATTAAAAATTATAGAAATTAAATTAAAATTAATTTATTATTAGTACTGATTACTATTTAAATGCAGGCATCTTGAATATTCGACAATACATCAATACACAAACATTAAGCAGCGTTCCGACTTTTACGAAGCTTCACTTAAAAATATTAATAATTTTGTAATTGTTTATTTTATTTATCAGAATAAAATGCTGTAGTTACTGTGTGGTAACTCCTGATATAATTATCTGTTTCCAAAGAGGATATTATATAAAAATTCTGCATGAGTTGGTACCAAAGAGTATATAAAAAAGTAAATTTTGATAAAAATATAATTATTATACAGGTAATTATTTATGATAATTGATAACTCCTTTGTTTTTAAAGTTAGAGAATCGATCAAAAGCCATAAACCTTCTCCGAAATGAACAATTTTACAAAAAAATCATAGGTTCAGTAGTTTCCGAGAACATTTCACTCAAATGTTTTCATTTTCACATTTATATATTAGATATATATATATATATATATATACATATACATGCTTTACCTATAATACGTTCTCTCACGCACACATCATATTCATGCACATATTATATTTATCATACGTAAATAGTATAATGTATAGGTATATCCAGGTTCACGCGTAAACTTATTCAATTAATAACAACTGGATGTATTATTAATGATGATGATTAGTAGGTATTATTACCTCCATATAGGAAATTAATCTGATCAAATTATTTATCATGCGTTTTATGTACCGACCATCTAAACCTTACGTAAGTGCCTATATGAGCACTTATATAAATAAATATATATATATATATACACGATATACATATGCATATTATTATATTAATCTTGCCAAGACAAACGCAAACAGTCAAAACTTCCCAGCAGCTGCCGTTCCCGAAAGTAAATCGTTCTCACGAATCTAGCTCACATATTCTTATAATATACATTCGGACGAATTGCACACATAAACATTCAGTTCCCATTCGTACTTATATTGTTTTAAAATAAATGTAGTATTAGATATTTGAAATACTTAAATTTCTGGACAAGTTCTTGTGATGGATTTTATTTCAGATATCTCATTGTTTCGAGTTGAAAATCTCCGAAACAACTGGAGATAATATAATATAATTTCAAATAATGTCCAGTGAGCGTTTATAAATCTTTTGATAAACCAAGTACATTTTTATGATGAGACAAATTTAAATGAAAATTATATATAGGAACGGATTGGGTCGGCGGGAAGCTGGAAGTTTTCACGATGGGATGCGTCCTAGGTACCTACTTAAACTTTTTTTTTTTTTAAATAAATTATTTTTAATAAAATTTTTAATATTCTAATATTTTAAATTATGTAGTACCAAATTAATTATAAAATAAGTAATTTAATATTATAAACTTAATTGAACTTTAGATATCATATTATTCATGCCGCGAACACTTTTCAAGTTTTTTTTACGTTTTATAATTTTTGTCGTTGCTACAACGTAGTTTTAGGTTGTCTTGTGCTTAATACACATGAATTAAATAATATATATATATATATATATATATATATATATATATACATATATATTTTAATAAACTCGTATAATTACCTAATTGATTATTATATTGACTATATTGATACTATTATAATTTGTGTTATTGTTGTTAAAGCTAATCTTACAAATTTTGGGTTTATTTGTATCTACGTTTATATTATTATTAATATTTATTTATAACAAGTTAAGAAAACTGAGGTACAAACTTGAGGCATTCATGTTAATGCCCGATGACAACGATTTACTTTTAAACTGATGACGTCATCAATAAAGTATCAAATATCTCAAAAAACATTAACTAAAGAAACAAATTAATTAATATACCTACATTTACCGAAGTATAGTTTTTCGAATAAAATATTTTCTTCATAAAGGAGGTATATAACAAATTTCTCAGGTCAACTTTATGTTCTAATCTAATCTTAACTTTTATGATATATTCCATACATATTGCAATAACTTATTCATTTATATTCGGAAGTTGGACGTATAATAACGACTTTTACATTTTAAGTTTTCAATTATTTTATTCTTCAAATTTTTAATCCCATTAATTTATTAATTTCATAAAGTACCTAGGATTCATTACAAAATTCATTACAATGTAGTATTGGTTTTGATAAATTGCACATTTTTTTTTGTAGTCATGATGAAGATTAAATTATATAATGTAATGTTATGTTTTTCATTTATATACAATAAATAATAATCATTTAAATGGTATTGTTTTGTTATTGTTGTCATTAATATTAAAAATAACTGAACTTTTTTTATTTTTTCACCAACATAGAAATTTTAAACCATTTTATAACTATATAGTGACAAAATATATAAATTTATCGATGTAAATCACCAGTCAAGTAGGTGCGTGTGTGTGTGTGTGTTTATGTGCATGGCTTACCGGATGTGACCATTGGGTCCGGAATTTTGCCAGTCAAAAACGGAAGTCTTGTTTGTTTGTCTTATTTTCTTTTGTGAAAATTATTCTCTTAGCGGTTCGAGTCGTTTCCTCGCAATATCTCACGGTACTCCGAGGATAACGAAAAAACTCCCATTGTTTGAGAAGTTTCAACTTTCAGTGCCTAAATGATAGCCAGAGTGCATATATATGTATATGTAAATTATACATATAGTTTGTTCAAAACTTTTCTTTCCTTTTCACCCCATGGCTGTTTCAAAAATAAAAACGTTTTATCAACTAACGAAGACAATGGCGTGATTGATAGACACATTGGTTAGTAAATTGATGTCTCATAAACCAAAGTTCTTACGTGACACGAAATAGCTAGGTGTGCATTATAATAATCTCATAATTTTTTTCGTTTTTTTTTTTTTTTTTTTCTAGCAGTAAAGTCTGAATAACGCAAACTTTTGCCATTGACAAAAATATATAAGTGTTGGTATTTTTATATTGTTATGCGTGAAACTTTTCTTATTCAGCAGGAAATCTCGTAATCGCATCAAATAATAGTTTAAAATGATACGCTTCAGAGCTTAATTTTCAAATCGTTGAATCATATTTTGTTACGATATGAGTTTGTATCAATGAATAATAATGACAATAACATTGTATGGAGTAATTTTTTTAAGGCACGGTTACAATTAATATTTGCTCAATTTTTATGATTCATAATTAGTTGTAATATATATATAATTTATAAATAATTGTTCAGCATTTTATCCGGATCGAGTGCAGGATTTCAATTGTATTCTGCTTTATACGATTATCTAAATACTTGCAGTTATGCAGTCTACATAATATTATTATTAGTGGGCTATGTTTATATGTACAATTTTTTAAATCTATTTAATAATAACATGATTCAATATAGAGAATTTGATCGAGTTTTGTTAATTATAACTGAAATCTCATGAAAGCACAAATAAGTGTTGTTGAATTTGGGTTATGCACATTTAATTTATGAATAATATACTATCGCCCGGATTAAATATAAATGTATTTTTTGTAGCGTTCAGCCACTATTGAATGTTTTATTTACAGTAACTATAATAGGTACCTACCAACTACTAAATGAGCTTAACAAATTCTAGATTCTAAATGGAGTGATGAATGTATTGATTTTACAATGATGGTTTTATTTTATTTTTAAGAATTATAACGATAACATTAATTGAATATTTATAATATAAATACATTTATTGCCTTTTAAATATTTGATAATTATAATTCGTAATCTTATATGTGACCTACACATATCAAAAATAAGACCGACCGTTGTAGTTATTTCATCGAGATACAGTGTAAATATAATTTTTTACTTTATAAAATCCAGGACATTTTACAATATTCTATTCAGGGGTTTAAATGTGGTATTTGATGACCATTATAACTATAATACTATTATATTTATATAAATAGTATATATAATATTATTATACTTTTAAAGTAGAGAGAATTCTTTACAAATTAAAACTAATAATTATAGTTTATACCATAAAATGTATACAAGAACCACTAATACGTTATATCTTCTAATTAAGCTGTACTTAAAAGCAAATTATACACATACTGACTTAAGTATAAGTACATGACTTCATGAATTACAGTTAAGAAACATACTTTAATCAGTACGTTGAAATCAATACACAAACTTTAAAAAAGTAACAGTATATTATGTACTAACCGTTATTCATAGAATATAACATTTTTATGGTAATAATATTATTTTCTTTAGCTTATTGCACTGCTACCAAATAATATAAATTTATTTCTATAAAAAAAGAATCAAGTCTTTTTGCGTTATTAATTCAAAAAAAAAAAAAAATCTCAATAAATTGAATAAACATCATAACAACGGGCTGAACAAAAAAGGTCAGCCGACCAACCGGATGCCGTCCGCGGACCTCATTCAATACTCCGTTTCTGCATCTATATTGCTAAAAGGGATAATATTGCTTTAAATCATTACAGGTAGGCACGTATTTTTTAATTTTATTTACAAATATTTACATTGCCATTTCAACGTTACAATTAAATTTAATTAGTTTCAATTTTTAAAATATAATAAATATACGTTCACGCCACAACTGCGCGGATTTATTGTGTTAAACCTGACAGGCGCTAAGACGTAATCATTCCTTCTATTCGCCCGTGGTATTACACTGATATCGTGGCGATGTACGACGTAATCCGTCGATATAGTACAGTATTGTACTTATATATAACCAATAAGTTTCGTGTGCGAGCTAAGTTCAAAGATTAAACACGAAACGTTTTAGTCGTGTATATTAGTATATACATTTCGACACAGATGTAATACTGTATATGCTATAAATACATGAGGGATGCTTTATCCGGGCTTGGTGTTATAACCGGGATAAACTACTTACGGGACCTGAAGTGTACACCGATCGTGCGGTTTTAGGATTTTAGTTTTTATAAAAAATACTGCGGGCGGAAGAAAAAAATGTTGACAAGCATTAATTATTTGAACTATTTAAAACGTCCGTAAAACATAATAACATATAGACATATATATCATTTTTTTCCAAACTTCAAAAATATTATACATTAGAATCTATAATCGATTTGTTACACCCCCCTCCTTATCGCATTATTAATATTCTTAAATGGCAGCTCGTTATTATGGGGTGATTCGTTACTTTTTAACGATAACTTATCATACTCAAAGTCTAAGGGTTTTTTTATCAAGTCTTAGATCTTTTTTGAGAGGTCTTTAACGTCCTTCAAAAAACGCCTAGTACTATGTGTTTGCCAAAACACTTTGTGCCACACGGAAATTAAATTTTAACTGCATAATATTTACGTAGGTCTTGGAACGACTATCGAGAGTGCATACAAAATGTCTTAAACTGTTTCAAATTTTTAATTTCAATTATTTTTATATTATAAACTCGTTAGCATAATATCTTATGTAATATACAAGCGTGGCAGTGTATAATCGTTAAACGCGATACTATACGACGTCATTATTTAAAGTGAATAATAATAATAATAATAATAATATTATTATTATTACTAATTATTACATAAGTTATCGCATTAGTAGGATCTATAATACTTGGAAACCGGAACAAGAGCGCTATATAGTGCCTACACCGATATTCTTTAAGCTATAGTTTACGTGCGTTTCGATGACAGTGTAAGTATTTATATACATTTTTTTTATGGGCACATTTTTACCCGCGTCTGTTTGTTAACTTATACACACTATGGGTTTCTTTTGCATTTATTTTTAAAATTATTACATATACGTTATTTGCGATTGTAACCCACAGAGACAGAGTATGTACTGCAGGGCCATACTTTTGACACACGAATATTAGTGATTATTATATCTAGTAAATTACAAGCCATATAAAAAATATATTCTAAAATAATCATTTTCTAACATAATACTATCTACTAAAATACGTCTAATTAGAAAACTAGATATAAATGACTTACAATAGGCATATTATTATCAGAATGAGAATCAACACGACAATACGTACCAATAAGCACGCAATTCGTAGATAGGTTTATCGGGAGAAATAAAATAAAATTGTACAAACTACGTCACGTTCAATATGCTAATGGCGAAGATATAACCTACGCATAATATAAAAGAAGTAATTTCATAATGATTCTCGTTGAAGAAGATACTACATTAAGCAAAATGTTACCCTATCAACCGATGTAATATAGTTATACAGTTAAACCGTAGAACATTTCTACGCATCAAGAGTAATGGTGATTAAAATGTACAATTTACTATATAGTTACCACAATACAACCTATTTCGTCCAAATGTTTGTGAGATAATATAGTTTGTAAATTAAAAACTCGCATTTCATCAATTCATTATATCAATACGGTGTATTTTACGCGAGTACCGTGGTTATAGGTTAGGTTAGGTAAATAAACGAACATCTCGCGATCTGAAAGAAATAGTATTCATTTCATCGGCATACCGAGTTGAACAATATGAGGTCCAAAATAAAAAAGAATGGGTGGGCCTCGCTTTGCTGTACAGTTGGGGGTGGAGTGTACCTCGTTTATAGGATAGGATAGGATCGTTTATAGGATTATTACAATGGATTTGTTAAATTTGAATGCAATGATAGATATCATTGTATACAATAACGATTCTGAACGGAGTTAATATGTTTGTCTAAAATGTGTATATAATAATATACTATTTTATATTTAAATTGAATTATAATGCAATTTCGTAAAAATTTAAACTTAAAAGAGTCATAAAATTTTTCCTCTTAAGTTTGGTAGAATTTTTTTTATATATTTTTGAAGGTAAGCTTATGGACAACCTAGTATTAAAATTTTGAATTTTAAGTATAAACAGAAAAGTTTTTATGAATTTTTATCTACAAAATAACTTGCAAATTATCGTGATTTTAACACATTTTATACAAATTTGAGCTTTATGAGCTTATAAAAAAAATTTGAATGAAACGATCTTCGATATTTTTTAGTTACAATTAATATAACTTATAATTAATCCTTTAATATATTTTCAAGAGTTTTCGGACAGCCAAAAAAATTTTATAGATATTTAAAAAAAAAAAATTACAAAAATCGAAAATTTAAATTGTCTATAAATAAGTCAAAATATGTCAAAATACTTTGAAAACTTAACCATGTATAGAAAACACTAATATAAAGTTTTGGTGAAAATTTCATGTTGTTGCGGTTTTTTTTTTGAGTTAGAGCATTTTAAAAAAATGTAGTTTGTAAAAACGTGATTTTGCGTAAAATTTCCCGGTTTTTCGTAATTTTTTTAACGTTTTTTTCGATTTTTGCAAAAAGTATTGAAAAAGTTGGATTTTTGACTTGCTCAAGTGTCATCTACATTCACTTTCCTTTCATAAAAGTTGCTGTATAAGCAAATCAAAGCATTTTTACTGCAAAAAAAGTCGTCAGACACAAAAAAAAAAAAAAAAACACACATCATTGTAAAATCAATAGATTCCATCACTCCGTTCAGAATCTAAAATAGTGCGGCAATTAACTTTATTAATGAGAGTTCTTAATATCCAAATGTATTTAGTCGATTCAAAAATGCAACGAGTGTCCAGTAGCAGATTTCAATTTTAATAATTATTATCAAATTTACAAGTATCTACATGATTCGAAAGTTTCTATAACTAATTTAATTTTAGGTCTTACTAAATGTATTTTAATATATAAGTTCATCCATAGTCCACTTGCACTTGATTTTTTTCCACTCTGAATATTCAAGTTATTTTAATATAGTAATATAATTCATGACAAATATAAAACACCTGTATGTATTGGGCCTTCCTGGGAAAATTATCCCATACATGCATTTTAAGTATTATCTTTTAACTTAGGTAAACTTTAAATCCATTCTTACTCCGATCACAATTATTTTTTCTATTCAAGTTTTAAATAAGGAGTAGTTTGGTGCAGTGGTCACACAGCTGGCTGTGACGTGCGCAGTCATCAGAACCAACCTGGCTCAACGGAAAAAAACATTTAGCAGAATCTTCCCATGCCGTCATCGTTCTGATTGCTCTACATTGCTCTCCATCAGACTCACTCTATTGGAAGTGAAATCCACACATGTGAAAATTATCTTCTTAGACAAGAGGGTACAAGTGCTCTAGAAAATGATATAAAATCGTTTTATTCTAGATCTTCATTTTCGGAATATAATACAACCTAATAGAAGTCTCTATAACCATTCGAATTCTTCGCATAGATTTTCTATTATGACAGCAAACGTATACGTAATACATTTATTAATCAAAATGATTCTTTGACTTAGGGCGCCGATTGTTAGTTACCATGTAATAAGCACAATACAATTACAATTGTATAATGAGCGCTCCGTGGAAAAATTATAATCCGCATATATAAACAGTACTCTGCAGAGCGTGTACATATATACGTAAGTTGGTGCTTTTTTGTTTAATAATATTTTTTTCTCGTAAACACGCCTAGTACGGCGAATATCGTGGAAGGAATATAGTACTAGATATAGTACATATATATATATATATATATATATATATATATATATATACACGGTCAGAGAAATTTACGATCGCCATATAATAACAACGTTAGGCGGGTTAAGGGAAACGCGTATACAGTTCTGCACGCACAGCTCCGTCCTGGGACGCACCGTTATCCTGGCACATGCGGGTGTGTGTTGGTGCGAGTGCGCGCACGAATAACGATGGAAAATTGACAGTAATATTTTTACCGCGTCCGATCGGATACACATAAATATAAGCCGACGACGTAGCCGGTAGTCCCGTAACTCACTCCATCTACCAGTCTTTCTCTCGCTCTCCCTTTCACTTTCATTTTCCATCAAAAGTCCACGTGTATAAAACATAATATTATATTGGGGTGACTTTTTCTCCATGCGGTCGTCCTTCGATTCTCGCACAGTGGCGTCTAGCATTACGTTGGAACGCGCACGGGGTAATAGCATAATAATAATAAAAAAAAAACCCTCCTATGATATTTCTTTTTTTTTTTTTTTTTTTTTTTCCGTCACATTTTATCACATACATTTTGTGTTACATCCCCGAAACGCGTTGTTCATGAATACGTAGATGCCCTGGAATATCCGAAAAATGTTGTGCTACCCCTTCTGCAATGTGTTATATACGATAGCACATCTGCACGGTGCACGGCGATTGATGTATGCGTCGGGGTCACGGCCGGATCGGATGGGTCGTATTAATTTTTATCCTCTCCCCGTATATATAATAATATAATACGTATACCTGCGTAATATATCATAGCTGCACGAGTGCTTAACGAGGAGATTTTCCGAGAGGCGGCAGAAACGCGCTCTGCACTAGACGGTGTTATTCTATTGTAATTACGCTCACTATTATACTACTACTATTAATTTGGCACCGTCTATACATATACATATTATACGCGATCGTTAAAATAAAAATAAACGAAGAAAATAAACGCCAAGGAGACACAAAGCAACCTGGGAGGGGTAATATCTCGTACCCGATACTTCTTCTTCCCGTATCGTTTTCAATCTCGATTTATCACAATGAAAAGTAAACCGATACATTCAAGAATTTCCAATGCGGGTATTATCCTTTTTCCGACGGGAGAAGAAAAAACGGGAAAAGGCGCTAAAAAAATCACCGCAGTCAAGTCAAAACCGAAACCTGTCCCCCCCCCGTGCCACTACCGACACCGTTCATCGTCCGGAGTGATTGATGGACTATTCTTTCATCTTCAGTGCGCTACTATAATAAACTTTTATCTTTCGCTGGGCGAAAGGCGAAAAAAATCCTAGTCCCAGTAAACCCATCCCTAATTACGCCATAATGACTTTAACGTTTCAACTCCAAACCCAATTAATTTTCGCTTGTTAACATCTTTTACCGTGCGAGAAGTATAACACATAATTGCATTTATTTTATTTTATATTTTCATTTTTATTATTTTCAATGACTCATCTGTTAACGTCAAGTGTTTAAAAAAATGACTTATATTAATTGTCAAACGAATGAGTGTGATAAGCCATCATGAGCTTATATAATATATTATAATGTTGAAACGACTATCGTTTTTCAACCAAGTCGACTGAATTTTCTAATGGTGACCATCCATACCCCGATATGGATAAATGGCACATCATCAACTCAATGAAACTCTTCAGCAGTAGCCCAGCAAAATTCGAATTTCGGAAATATAAATAAATATTCACAAATTGAAAATAATAACAGTTATTATAACAAAGCAAGTAAATATAACCGTTCAGCACGATAGAGTTGTGGACTTGGAGCAGTTTATCGCATGATGGATGATATCAATGCATAGGATTGGTATGAACAATGATTATTAAAATATTAATAATAAATCATTACGTTATAATTGTTTGCACAAAATGGTTTTAAATTAAAAAAATGTTTATATTTTCAAGCAAAACAATAAGTGCATTACTGGAAAGGTATTCAGTAGTTTTAAATGAAATGTTCATCAAAATATATTAATGTAGAAATCTAAATAAACGGGATTTTTTTTTTAAAAATCATTTTAATTATCTGCAAAATGTATTGTATTATACGCGTATTGATTAAATGTGGTAAACAACCGCGTAACATGATCGTGTGTCGCAAAAAACATAAACGCTACGCACCACTACGGCGTATAAAAGTTTTTATATATTAATTTAATCCGCACGAGTTCAATATTCACGGAAAGCAAAAGTAATTTTAACAAAAACAAATTTTAGTTTTTTTTTTTTTTTTAAGTGACTTGAGCCTTTCAAGAGATTTTCACATAAAAGTTAATCGTGCTTTTGTGAGTGCATTAACACATAAAAGAATTAAATTGAGTTTCAAAAAAGTTCCTTTTTGCTAAATACTTTGCGTAATTAGATTTTTGGTTTTAGTGCTATCAATTGTACGAAATAGAGTGCGTACCAACAATATTTGAGTTAGTTTTTATTAAAACACAATAAGAAGTAGGTAGGTAGCGTGTACCGTTACTGTATGTACGTCTATTGCGGGACTGCAGTTGACGTAATTAATAATATTGTACACGGAATTGTTGTTAGGCGCGTATTGTTTTTGGATATAATAAATCGAAATAAAACGAATTTTATAAATGGATGCTATAGACGTGTGGGAAATTACGTTTACAGACAATCGATAAAAATTAATAAATTCTACGTCAACGTAATTCATTTAATTAGATTTCGGCCCGCAAAGCATACACAATAATATTGAATCGATATATTAATTCAGTTATTCTATTCGACACGGGCAGCTTTTTCCACCATATACACTTGCTTTGAAATAATAATAATAATGAATAAATTTAAAAAATAACCAAAAGCGTGATTTAATTGCGAATGCATATTTTAGTAGGGTCTGTCGTAAAAAAGTTTTATTTTTTTTTTTTTTTTTGACGATATAAAAATGTTTCAAACGACCGTTCAATAATTATGATTAATGAGTATTTTTGTGTAATAGTGGCTGCTGCAGTGTAGGGTAGTAATGGTAGTTGGTGGTGTTTATAGTAGATGTACTACCTTGGTTACTGATGGTGGTGCGGTACCGTAGTTATGCGGACGATGGAAATAGTACTTGTCATTGGATGCGGTTTCCTGAGGTAAATATAAAGATTTAAACATCATTTTATTCGGAGAGAATGATGAAATGTCATCGTACGGAAAATGAAATATTCATAAACGCAGACATTATACGAGTATAATTCGATATTAGTTTTGCATTTAAACATATATATATATATATATATATATATAATTATATGATCATGCAAACGCACACACACATACATACATAATATAATGTATATCCATATATATATGTAATAAACGTTTTTCAAGAAGTCGAAGCTTTCGACATATACTATAAACAAAGACGAATTCCTATAAAATCCTTATAAGACCCGAAGTATTCTACGGAGCATTGGAGCGAAAATATGGACGTTATCCAAATCAGATATACCAATACAGACTGAAGGTATTCAGAAGAAAAGCGATAAGAAAATCTGCGAAGCGGCACACATGTGAGGAAGATGGAAAATCAAGGATAACAACGACGTCGAATAGATTGTCGAAAACGAGAATACCGCGATGAGATTCATCAAACCATGTAAAATCAAATGGATTAGACATTTCGAAAGAATGGAAATACTATGGTGATGTCTCAAGCGTATGGTGTACGCAAAAATAGATGGAAAAAAGTGAGCGTTTAAAAAGTCGATGACGTGATGCGTAGTAGATAAAGAAGAGCATTTGGTCGGAACAAATTTAGACGAATATTATACTATACTATACTATACAGTACTATACTACGAGTATTATCGAACATTGAAACCTATATTCACATTTCCAGTTCCTCAATTCATGGTTGTTTGTTCTTGGATTGTGAGATTCTTACTTGTAGATCTATTTGATACTTTTTCGACCATCTTTAATAATATAAATACTATAATAATATGACAATAATGTAGTCATATTATAGTTGTATATATTATAGCGAATATGTGAACGTAGCATTCGTACTTTAGCTGTATGTATAATGGTTGTACTGCTACGACTGCTGGTGATGAAACGACGAAAAAAATGGCGCAAGTCGTCGGATTATGCTGGTTTCAGGGTAAAAGTAGAGATTTAAACATAATTTTTTTCCAGGCAGATAATGAAATATTATTCGACAGATGAAATATTCATAAACGTAGACATTATACACGGATAATACGGTATTAGTTTTGCATAATATATATATATATATATTATACGTATATACACATATACACACACACATATACATACACGTGGATGTATATATTTTTTACACCGACGAAGCCTCGACGACTCACCGGTAAAGTGGTTTTCCATTAGTAGCCGACCGGGCGATGAGAGACCGCGGTAGTCATTGCGCGAAATACATGCAAATCCAATTCGTAGTCAGAATCGGCTGAATAATAAAACGTCGGCCGTGTTCTACACGTTGGTATGGTGGATGACGGGGGGGATTGGTAGAGACTATGTACAACGGTACATAGTCTCTACCAATACATGTACATTGTACATTCAAAATCGAACCTCCCCTTGAGCGCTAAATGGCATATTTGGATTGATGGGGGAAAGGACAAAAATACTCGCACTGTCCTGACAAAAAAAAAAAAAATCATGTACAACGGTTACATACACACGTACACGCTAAACGAATACTAAAAACTGTTTATACACATCCTTTCCATTAGATGTGCGTTGTATATAAGTCTGTATATATATATTGGTCTGGTAAAAAATGTGCGTTAATAAGACTCAGTAAATACAGATAGAAATCTATCCAGCAAGTATAGATATTACGGTACATAGCATAATGTACTCTGTAGAAATAATTTATTACAATAATTTATGTACATACCTACACACAGATACAATATATCATGTATACTAAAACTGATCTGGATCCAACATTGTTTATTTTTTATGACGAGTACATATTACGCTGTACAAACTACTTGAAGGAAAATCAAACTGTAATAAAATTCAAATCATTCGAAATGAAACTTTCAGACCGTCAAATCTTTTTACGTATCTCATTAAACCCAATGCACACAACTACTTATACATAAACGAAAAACTCAAAACAGGAATAACAATTGATTCATCTATAATTATAACTAATTCTCTTTCTGGTCACCCAATTATATGCTTTCAGAAAAACTAATCAAACCTGCAGTGTTTGGCAAGCCTCCCAAAATAATAATATAGTATGGTGCGTTCTACTTCCTGCGTCGACCAATTAAATTAATCGCATCAAGAGTGTCTGAAATGTGTGTCTTTTCAATTCTCAATCTCAAATCTGCTTTACGTCCATTATGAATTTTTTTCACTGACATTTTATACATTAAATAGTTAAAATAAAAAAATATTACCTATAGGTACAATGTACATATCAACGTAAGTATATCATAATATTATAAAATATATTACACACCATTACTAAGAGCGTGTAACTTTATTTGAATTTCCGCACGAAAGTATTAATATTTTTGTTATTGTATTTGCACTCGAATGTGAGCAGGTGAGAAAGTATTATGGTACACAATATACGTATAAGACATAGGTACTCGTGAAATATCGCCAGCAGAAATGTTACGGGAACGGAAATGACCTTTTGTCGGAAACAAACAGTATTGGTTTACTGCAATCAAAACAAATATAAAAGTCACAAAAGTATATTATTTCGGACGTAAAGGAATTTCTCATCATGTATCTTCACTCGGATAAGCGTGCGCTTCTTTTTCCGTTTAAACCACCGGAAAGAGAGCGAAGCGGTGTACACTGCAAGGGCACTTATTGTACGAGTGATATAATAGTATAATATGTAAATCTAAATATATAGCGGACGATCATGAAACTACGTTAACTGCGAAGAAGAGTATGCGGTCCGGATGCGAATGAAGTGAATTCCGGTAAAATATTGACAAATGTAGTCGGTGGCTAGTTAAAAAGCTTAAGGGTTGACGGCGGGTGAGAACGGAAGTGAGTGGTGGTGGCGGTGACGGTGGGGGATACGTAGTGATGGGTGAAATTAAGGGGAGGGTGACTTAGAGAGCTAGGGGTGAACGACGACGAAAGGGCGCGTGAGTAATTAATAATGGAATTTGCGTGTTAAACTGTGCGGAAACCTGCTCTCTAAAAACGGATCGCGAGTAAAACTTCTATCTCGGATTATGCATTACTGCCCTTTTGCGGGTTTTAGTCTAAACACCGACTGCTCCCACTCCCCGACGATCGGTGCTGCGGTGCGTGATTATGTGTACATATATATAAATATACGTATTACGTACGTATACAAAAGCTATATATACATACTCGCACGCATCGAATTCAAACGTACAACGGGCCTATCCACCCGGCTCGGCGGCGCTGCACTGTATACGTTCGCTGCGCAAACATCGGCATCGGAATTATTAATGGAGTTGGGCGGCCAAAGTTCGTTTCATTCTTAACAACAAACGTCGTGCAGGGTACGACGAGAATAATCAAGGGCGGGAACGGGAGTCACGGAGAAGGAGCAATAAGGGTTGTAGTATGAGCGTATATTGGAGAGAGAAACGCCTAAGGGACAAGGAGTATATTATTATATTGCACTGTTACGACCGCTATTTACTATACCGAGTCGCGAGATCACCGGCGGTAACCTCTTGCCGGTTGTATACATAAATTAGTAAAAGTTAACTTATACGACTAACTAACTGTAGGTATATAATATATATAATACATACCATCAACCAGACGCATACGGATATCGTTATCGGCCGGCGGACGTTTCCAATTATACGCACCGCCTGAGCTCGTATACATAATCGCGGCTAGGGACACGTAGCTACAGTGGTGTACAAACGTAGTGCTATGTAAGTATAGTAGGTAACAGAGCGGTGGCGGTGGAGTTTCGCAACGTAAATATCGTTCGTTTGCAAGACGACGGATCTCAGCGATGCGATAGTAAGTATTATAATATGTACTCGTATACACATAATATATATATATATATATATATATATATATATATATATATTTATACATAGAGATTGATAATGTATAATGTATTACATCATTGTATGCGTAACGTGTGTGTGTGTGTGTGTACAGTATATATAGAGGTGTTATTAATTATTATTATGCATATAGTGACTGCACAGAGCAGTATTTAAATTTCGTATTCCAAAGCTTTTGAAAATTACGACTGATAAAAATCAAACATCGCTGTATGTTAAAATAATTCCTAAACACTTACATACCAATACATGCACTTCGGCATGCGTGTGTTTGACTACCGCGGTCAAACATCATGTTCAACGCTACACGCTTCACTGTATGAATCGTATCAAAAGAAAATGTTTGCTTTGAACGTCTACAGAGGCGAATTAGCTATAAATGTAATGAATACGTGTGTGCGTGATCTTAGGTCTTTTACCAAATAAAATGAATCTAATTTATTGTATCTGCAATAAGTGTATACTCGATTACTACAGTACAACTGGGTAAACATCAAAGCCACTTATACTTTTTCTTAACTATATACAATCTAACTCGTATGACTGTTATAAGGATTTTTAAAGGAGATTAATCCACTCATTTTGACTTTGACCAAGTCATCAGGGTCACAATACTAATATTGATCTTAACTCTATATTGTAACAAGAAGGCTTAGATCCCAAACAAAAACGAACTACAGACTTAGCATTGTCTCGTATGGTAAGAATAACAATAGCGTTTCTTCAAAATACTTACATCTACATATTATTTATACACAAACTATGCACATTATACGTATTATATTATATTCTGCAGCGTATTATTAATACAAAATGATATTACGATTATGTGTGGTACAGGTATGGTCGATGTATACGATGTACTACTCATATCAAGTAGTCTTGTGCATAATTTATCATTTTAACTTAAAAAGTTATACAAGAAATATGCAGACTGACGAGCACACACATAATATATAATAATATAGTTAATTTAAACAAAGACATGTATGTAGTATACCAGTATTTGATTATGAAGTGCAAGTTCATCCGTTTGTCATTTCAGTACCTATACATTATAAGTGTTTTTCACGCGTATATTTTATACATATAAAATAAGTAATAAGTATATATACGTTATTTACAAATTTTAAACATGTTTCTGCAGACTCGTGCAATAGCTATTTAAGATTATTAAAACGTTAATGATTTTACAAACATATATTGTTTGAAGTGTGGTAAGAATACTGTAACACACAAAATAATTGAATAATAATCATGATATATGTAGTACGTACGTCAACGTTACAATATAGTCATATGGGCGGTTGGATGTAAAATTACTTTATAGGTAGTGGTTTACTGCACCGTTAAATCCTACTGAGATTCAAAGATATATGACCTAATACCTATTATTTATCCGACTATTAGGTCAAGTTCGCAAGGCGAGATATAAATTGAACATTTTTACATCAAATGTGTATGTCATTCCGACTGAAGACAGTGGTGTACTAACAACTTAATAACGCGTACGGACGTAATAACATCTGGTATTATTTATTTATTATGTCGAGTTGTTACTGTCAGTACTAGTTATAACCGGTGTATAGTATATACATGGCGGGATATACGTCCAAATAGTCGCGCAAAGTTCAGAAAATACAAAGCATTTTCTGATATACCCATCCGTATATAACATTGTTTCTCAAGCGGCATTTGCCCGAGATTTGAATATCTCTTTCGAAATCAAACGTAAATGCTTTTGATATTTAAAACAAACAAATTATTATCTGGAAGTTGGAGATAATGAACTGGCTTGTGCGCAAATAAAATACGACATCGTTTGTGCGTCAGAAAAATAAAGATTAAATATTAATTAAAATATAAGACCATACTCGATTGAGCATTTATTTTTTAACTGTAAGAACCACGTTTTACTTAGATATTTTTTTTAGACTGTAACAATTAACTATGATAACATACAAATTAAATACGATGCCGTCACTGCACTTGACATGTAATGATCTACTTGTCGAGCGTAGTACCCTATTCAAATGCGAAGAATGTTCACTTTTTAAAGTTTTTATTTACTATCGACACTATAAAACTTAAACTAAAAAAAAAAAAAGAAAAACAAGAAAAACTGATAATTTAGCATTATAATATTTCATAATAAAAATCTGATCGATTTTTAAATACACATCATATATTATATTTATTATATTAGGTACACGTATAACAATAACTGAACGTTAGCTTATGAATAAATTATTATAAATTTAATTTTTGCACCCGATGATTAATTCTTTACCAATCTATGCATTATTATTTACTAAATCTACTAAGTAGATACTTGGTTCAATATGAATATTTATATAATATGAATTTTGATTAATACGTATTATATTTATAATGCACTACTATGAAATAATAAATGACTAAGTTATAGTAAATTGAAATACAATTTTAATAAAGTTCCATCAACATTATATATTATGAAATTGTAAAGTATACACTTAAATTAAATAAATGTATTTAAAATAGTTACTAATCGTATATTATATCATAAACATAAACAGCTTTAGTTTTTTTTTATTTAATAATGATCATAATAATTACATATATCATAAATGGGCTATACATTATGATTAAAAATGTTTCGATCAATTGATTTAAAAAAAACTTCCCAGAAATCGAATTCCCAGTAAATAAAAGTGTAGTAGTGACGTACTGTACATATAATACACTAGAAAGATAATTTAATTTGTTTAGTTGGTTAAGTTATACTACACATTTCTTAACTTTTAGATTTAAATAAATAGCAGCAGTATTATTTTGATCATCTATAGTTATGCATCAGGAATCAGATAGGTTGCTTAACTCAAACGAAAAAATATTTTATGTTCCTGAAAATACATTTAATTTTGTATAAAAACGATGACGACTTTTAAAAGTACCTAATAAATGGTAGGATATTTTTATTTTGTAAAGTTTTTAGTGAGCACTTTCAAAAAATACTTTTTGAAGTTTATGAACCGTACTGCAGTACACGTTACTTAACATTTATAGACTATGCACGTGCATTGCAATTATATACATAACTTTTTTCGACATTGCAATAACTATATTCGCATTTCATACAATTCATACAATATCTTATACGTTTATATGATAATAATTTTGTAGTGCATACTTTCTAGTAACATTTAATCAAAGAATAAGGGTGGTATTATAACTATTATACTAGACGTGAATACTATATTGTAATGATTAATAAATTAAAACAAAAAAAACTAAATTTATCGATTAACGATTGCAAATTAACAATAATTTAATCTTTTTTCTGTATCCTTAGTTTTAGTGGAAACTTTTGTTTGATAACGATTTTTTTTTTTTAAACTAGACAAAAAATAAACAACACTTATCCTATATGCAGTATTGTAATCATCATTAGACGAATGATTAACTTTAGACAATTTTGTAATATCATTACACAAGTCGACGGCTTAAGGGAATAATAATAAGGCAAGGGAATAAGATTATTTTTTCAAACAAGTTCGATTTCCCCCTGTATTTGCGTATTATTACTCGTATTGTGTATTGACTCAATGGTTCTGGCGTATAATATATTATATACTTAAACATAAAAATAAAACATATTGTTGAACGTAAAGAATAGAAATAAGTATAGAAACTCAACATAGTGCAGTGTCTCTCTTACATTCTGAAGTCACCGGAGTGGAGAGGTTAAAATGTAAGTAGTTTTAAAACTAATTTGGAATTCAGATCCGGTTGTAGAAAGAATAAAAGTTGAAGAGCCGGACGGGTACGAAGGGATAAAAGCTGTTCATAACGGACGATTAACTCTAGGGAAAAAAACTTTTGACCGCTTAAACGGAAATTCCGAATAATAAGGATACAAATTACGTTTACAGATTTAATTAAATGAACGAAAGGAGTTCATTAGATGAGTAATTATGAATAATTTTTATAGTGTTTTGTAGGATTTTTCCGAACAGAAAATCCAAACGAAAACGCTCTGCGACGCAGATATATTTTATTAGGATTCACGCAATAAATCTTAAGCCTAAAGGATTTTGTTTTTACAATCTCATCATCCACTGTAGGTATATAGATATATAATGCAGTAACACCATATATGTTGCACTTTAGACGACAGGTGATTTTTCGGAAAGAAAAGTATAGAAAAAAAAAATCACTAGAACTATTCAGATTTACTGAACGATCTATTATATGACTCTAGTACTCGCACGCATATGACTGTTTTTTTTAAAACGATAATGGTATAATGAAAATTAAATCTTTACGCCAGAAATGTTGACGACGTTTTAGATATATATATATATATATATAGGTACGAATAGTTAATCATACGTTCGGAAATTTTTCGTACAATATGTATTATGGCACTATGCGCCACTACATTTAAATATTGCAAGTTGCACGGTTCGGTGGAAAAAGTTTCAGAACAAACTTTGTTTTTAAATGAGTCCCCTATATACGAGGAAGACGTAAAGTTGAAATATATTGGGTTACGACCTGCGGGATGCCGATATAAGTTTCTATCGCGAAATACTGATGTACTCCGGTCTTAGAACAGAATTACGACCATTGATTGTCCGGAGAAATTAAATTTTGGCGCAACTCGGTGTAGACATATATACGAATATACGACTACGTGTACGGGTACGAATGGCTTTTTCACAGAAGCCACCATAGCGGGGTACTACCTACATATACATAATATGGGCATGTACTATATTTGTATATATATATATACGTGGTACGAAAGGAAGAAACTTTGCTATCGAAATTCTTGTTGAAGCCAAATCGAATTACATCAGAGTCGTAGTCGACATATCCTTGACTTGACCCGTGATGCGAGGCTGGCGCACGAAAACGATCTGTAGATTGCCGTTAGAAAATATGCACCCTTTTGGAACGCGCTCTTCATTGTAAGCATACAGTCGCAGTGAATACCTACTATACTATTCGATACACAAACGAAATCTGAAACGGTTTTAGGTAAGAGACATATCGCGTCGTTCAACATGTCCTTGTTCCTTTTATACAGACGGTATTCGAAAAGAATGTACATATTAAAATTTTCAAAGGCCACGGAGCTCTGTAGTAGACAAAACGATATTATTATACGCGCAAAAGTAGATAGTATTTTATGAATGCTTAAAAGTTAAACGCTATAAAATATAAATAATATATTACCATACACGGTCGTTATTTCTAGATTAAAAAATATATAAATTCGCCATCGAATCATTATTAGGTATACATTGACAAAATACGACAAAACGACGTGTGTGTATGACGCAAGGGTTTTTATTTATTCGGACTTATAAGAATTGATTGCCCCGACTACGCACAACTGTTAAATATATCGAGATTATTGTTGTATAGTTTAGGAAACTATTTAAGTATGTAAGAATGACTGAAGAGCCAAGATGTACATACGAGAAAACGATTAATACGATATTGTTAACATCTAGGGACTAGGGGCACATAAAGCATCAGTTGATGAGTTGGATAAGAATAAGCGAACAAAATGTTTTGAACTTTAAGCATAAGGCAATAATTGCTCGAAAGATCCATTAAAGCATCAACTATTTAAACTATTAAAACTAAAAGCATTACGACGTGATAAATATTTAAAATGTATTCCAAAATATAGCTAAAAGTGTCGAAACATATTCTATATATTATATCACACAATGTTATAATATACGAACACGGATTTTAAACAAAAGCACTTATATTACACATTATCATGCTATCGCAAATTCAAAACCATGTGTTCTCGTATGTCCACGATTTAGTTGGTATATTTATTTATTATTTAACAATACGGGTAGAGCCCAATTATACATTATGTGATAAACTATAAATAACAATTACAACAGTGATAATTCTAATTTTACATAAATAAATACATGAATAACACAACAAAAGACAATATAACATAAGACTAAGACAGTATAACTCGGTGTATTCTGTTTCAAAAATAAATACCGACCAACTTCGAAACGAATGAAAAATATGAACAAAATGTCAAGTGATCGCGGGCTTTAAAGCTGCAGTCTTAAATAAAAGCACTGTGGTTGAATTTACGAAGGTTCACGGCCATATAATAATACCAACCCGAATGCTGATAATAATTCGAGTATTTTACGGGAAATATTATGTATAGTTGGCGTGTATCGAGCGCGGGAGCGTGTATACACTCGTTCCCCGGGGTTGTGAATGGGTTTAAAGGTTTTTCGGGAATTATGTTTCCCGGAGAAAATAATCGTAATAGTAAACGCATTCTGTTGCCGTTGGACACTAAAACGCGCGTAGGTACCTGCGCGAATATTTATGGAAAAAAAAAAAACCTAAGGAAAACTTTCCACCGAAACTTTGTAATTCTCTGGGGTACCCGGAGGCGGCACTTCAGTGAAAATAAGCTCTGGCGTTAAAAAAAAAAAACACAAATACATTTATAAATATATACATTTATATATATTATATATATATATATGTATATTGTATATATCTATATCTGGGAAAAAAAAAAAAAGAAAAGAAAAAGCTGCTAGGCGGTAATAAAATAACGCATTTCAACTACATTGTGTACAACAGATCGCAAATTGTGAACCATATTTCGTCGTCTGTTTGTCAGAAAAACAAGGCAGAGTTGTTTTTAAAAACGAGTGAACAAATATGTACGAGTAATAATAACGAGAAGGGTGGGGCGTGTGATAATGGTAGGCGATTTGTACCGGGACGTCGTGTGTTCCAAACAAATCACGAGGAAAAAAAAAACCGCGACCGTCTACTGTTATAAATCACGCAGGTCCGGGTCACTGCTGCCCCCTCCCCCCGCAACGTAAGTTTACACGGGGGGCTAATCTCCCTGTGATCAAATTTTCGGGTACAATATATATACATTATGTACATTAAGTGCAATGTACAGCGATGATATTAGTTATTTTTCATTTAAAAACAACGGCAAGGTTTTCCGCGAAACCCCGTAGTTATTTCGTCCGTATATCATATAATACATAGTATACATCCGCATATAATTATTATAGGGCTATCATCATGAGCTACGAAAAAAAAAATAATAAAATAAAAGAAACATAAAATCTGCAAGTTATGTATTTTATACATAGAAATAAATAACACTGTATTTATTATAATTAAAAAGAAATATAACGATAATTTACTAAATACACCTTAAAGTAGAAGTAAAGTCTTGTATTAAAAAAAAAATTATCAAAAAGTCATCAACAATATTATTATTTACTATTTGTAACTTTACAAACTTTACAGCGGCTCTGTCTCCACTAAACATGTGTTTCCATAGCATTCTTGTCTTAATAAGTTATAATTAACTACTCTTCTAACATGTTTCAATTTTTTGGGACATTTTTTGTTATTTAAGGTTATTTTTAAATATCTTAGGTTTAACTATTATAATAATACAAATATAAGTTTATTGCAGTAGCTAGTGAATGTAGTTTAATAACAAAAGTCACAGTAATCGAAGAAGTTGTCTTGTTAAAAATGGACCAAAAAGGTTTAAAAATATTAACAAAGATAATACGATTTTGTGAGTGAATGTTCGAAGCATTTTGTCGTACCACAACAATAATAATCGAAAATCGTAATCCACGGTAATACGCAATCACGCAAAGCATGGCTTAGTGAATGTTGATATAGTCATAATACCGACGAATGAGGATATCACGTAGACTCAAAAACTCGAACTTAAACTTAAAGTCACTATTGTCGTATGTATATGTACTCGAAACCTATTTCCAGCTCGTGAAGAAAAGCTGTTATTGTTACACTTAACAATATCTCGCCGGAAATATTGTTCCTTAGCTGCAACAGATGCTTCAAATACATTGGAGAATATGATAAGGTCTGTAAAAACGTTGTTACTGTAAAACAAAATGTATTCCTTGGATCTTTGAATCTATGTAGTTGTGTCAAAATTAACGTTGTAATTATTGCACAGCGAGTATAACGGCAAGCGAATAAGTATCGTATGAATTATGCAATGTTTTCCATTTTTTCATAATATATTAATGCAGGCATGTGCCACATCTAATTTTACCGTGTTGTAAATAATACTTTTTCCATAAAGTCAGTTTAAAGTTAATTTTAAACTTAATCGATTTACAAGAGAACTATTACGATTGAACATCATAGTGGACTCAATTTTTTATAAAGTGTGCACGTGTTTGGTTTATTTTTATTTTTTTCATGTTTAGTCACTGAAAATACTTTTTACAGAACTTTTTTTACTTTGAACCCTCTGCAATATATAATTCATACTATGCGCTATACAGGTACGGTGGTTACATTAAATATACTCGTGGTTTTCACAACGATCATCTCCACGTTCAAACAACTTATTACTATATCGTGTTCAACGCAGTAACGTATTTTTAGATGGAAGAGGGGTGACATAGGTGAAAGTTTCCTCTTGGCCTTTTTTTCTATAACGTCTAACCTTTATTCACGAAATTTTTAAGTTCTATACGTAGCAAGGAAAATATATAGTTTTCAGTATAATATATATCTATGTTTATATGTGATATATATATATATATATATTTAGTAAGTATTTCATTGTAATTACTCTAAACATTTTACAAAATATTTAGATCAACAAAATTTGTCTTGTTCATATTTTAGACTTATGATTTTTGTATTTTCAAAACCGTCCTCAAAATGGGAGAAAAAATGGTTAAATTTTATTGCGAACCCATTCCCAACCAATTTGGTTTTGGCTATTTTTATCTGAAACTGAGAAGAATAAATTAAAAAGTTCTACATTTTTACTGATTTTAAACTTTAAAATTATTCCACATTTTTTTCACAGACATGATAATATCTAATAACGTTCTAAACTCTTACTCCAAAGACCTAAAAATGTAACACAATCTTATTTGTATTTCACTTCGTGCTATAAATTACGGTAAAATATTCAAAATTTCAAAACATTTTCGTACCTATAATTTTAATTTTTAACCTTATAACATTTGATTTCCGTCAAAATAATAAAGAAAATAATATTCTTGAAACGACAATTATTGTACGAGTTAAAATGTTTCAATTATTTTATTTCTAAGACCTGTGCATATTTAATGCATATTCAATGTAAGTAGTAGAACCTTATGCATATGCACCCATCTATAACATTAAATCAGAAACTTCTATTCGAGCAGAAGACCTGAGCAAAATCCGTACAAATACTGTTGAAATCTCGACTCCTTGCCAGTCTTTGAGACAATCCTTCAGACCATTTCAGTGGGGTGGACGGACGAAAATGTTACCTGCAATGATGCAATTAGCGTAATCGAATCACATTATGCATCACACGGTACGACGCGTGTAACGTTGATATTTAATTTTTATCCCGCCACGCTGTTTGAATAAATAGTTAGAATATTGTGTACGACGTCAAGCAACGACGTGTGACCGCGAAAACTTTGTTTCGGGGAGTCCCAAATGTCGTGTTACAAATGTAGATTAATTAAAATAGATTACGGAGATACAGTGACGTGGAACACGGCGAAACATAATGTCCGTTAATTTAATGCCTCTTTATATGTGTGTGTGTGTGTGTGGGGGTGTGGGTATGACAGTGTAATGTTATGTTTATATATATATATATATATATTCACTATACATAGATATATAAAAAGAGAAACAGAAATGGAAGCTTTCGTATCCTGCAGGTTATTTCTTAAGAATTGGAAGGATTGGTCGTTTTTTAATGTAATTCAGCTCACGTGTGGGTACACGTAGAAGGGTCATCCTGATTAGATTTCGGCCTGGACACACTATGAGAAAACAAAACTTTTCGGCACAAAGATATTTCCAATAGAACACGTAATGCCCCTGTATAGTCTTTTATAGTTACCCTTACTTATATATAAATATAGTTGTGTTTGTGTGTATGTGTGTGTGTGTACTCTATAGACTGTACACTATACACTATATACGTATATGCCGAATCAGGAGGTTATATACGAATCGCACTATGTCCGTATTCCAGATTTACACGAAATTGTCCAAAGCTATTTTCCTAGGTATATATTTTTAAAGTAATGCATAAAAAGGTTTTAGGTAAACAGTGCTGGAAAAAATTTAACTTCAAACAATTTTTTATAAATTTTTCAAGCTATATGAGACGAAAAGTACGATTTAATAAATTAAACGTCCGTTTAATGATGTGTATTATTTAAATTTTCGAGGAAATGTTTGTGGAATCACGTTTAACAAAAATGAGCTGAAATCAGATTGCTTAAGTACTTGTCTAAATAAAAATTTGTTAAGCACCAAAGTCGTTGTTAGTCGTAATAAATCAATAATGTACGCGTTATTTAAACTATCTGTCATTTATATGCAAACCTCAAAGCATGTGTTGAATTAAGTTAGCACAGTCAATGGTTGAATAAATAAGCATAACGCCCGAGTTTGGGTTCATTTTGTAACGCTTTATCTAATTTTCATCGAACAGCAGGTGGTCAACGGCATTGATTATAAGTTTGATTGACGAGATCAGACATTTATTATCTGTTAAGTGCAGTGTTTGTAAAAACTTGCAACTTTTGATACTGGGTTAAGCATGTCATTTTATATAGTTTAAGTATAAACGCGAAACGCGAAAGATCTTGTATAAATTTTCTACGTTGACAAGCATAAAGATGTGCATTTGATTTCCTGTCTAGTTCTTAGCCTATTTTATTCTTAATTTAATGAACAATGTAACTTGCATTTACGAATACACTAAATTTCGAGACAATAAAAAATTAAGACGACCAAATACGATATGAATACGCCACTAATTATTGTAGTGTATCGTAAACGACTAATGAGTATTTCGAATGAAATCTTCATCAGATAAAAACGACGTACACACAAAATGTTAGTTCATTAACTCTGATTCCACGCTATTTGTTCAACATTATTTCAATTTCAAATATTTGTTGAATAATATTGAACAATGGCGAAAATATTATATAAAATGAATGCAATATTAATTACGTTGTACATTTTAAATACGACACAATATTTTAGTGTTGGAACATTATTATTCGATTGGGAATATTTCCTAAGTGCTATTTGCATAAATTATCCAAAAGATTTAAATGTGTAATTACGATTTAATTTATAACATTAATTCTATAGTGCCTACTGCAAAATGTTTAACCTCAGTTTCAGATATTTCTACTAGTACTATTTTGTTTACCGTCGTTACAGCTAAACAACCGTAAAGATATAGCCAATCTACAATGTCAGACACACTAGTTTTTTTTTTTTTTTTAAGTCTAGTGGTTTCATCGACCGATCGGTTTCAGAGTTGGAAAATTGGTTTACAATCAGGTCGAAAGGTCATCAAGGTAAACCACTTTTGGGATTAAAAAAAAAAAAAATAAAAACGTTTTACCGTAAATAGTACAATATATTAACGATAATCGTATAATTGTTTTGATGTATAATGACTATTTCCCAAATTCTTAAATCTGTAAGCCTCCACGGGTCGATAATTTTTTTGTTTGTTGCGCCATTAGGAAAAGAAGAAAAAAAATGGTAAACATTTTTCTAGGCCCACAGCCAAAAACTTTTGAATATCTTATCGTCCAAGAGGGTTTATTTATTAATGATAATTTCCTTCCTTTTTTTACCCTCTTAACTTGAATAAATATATTGCCAATAAAGTTTTTGCGCCAAAGATAACGGAATTAAAGGAAAACTTTTTCCAGTGTATACATGTATGATTATATATGTGTATGTGTGATAATTAATGGTTAAATACGTCAGGAGATAAAAATAATATTTATCCACCCCCTTCGTTTTGATCCCTTCGTAAATATGTATTTTAATAATTATGAGCTTCTGATTAAAATTGGTAAATTAAACTGTCGTCCGAAAAACACCGTTTACCGTAACTAACGTAATATTACATTTTTCAATTAACATTACGCCAATTTAATACAAGAGTTCACGATGATGTCATAATGTATACGTCAGTGGCAGTTAAATGAGGTTTTCACATGAAATTTCCTTATAGTTTATTAATTAATAATAAATATTAAAGGTATGTTTAGTTGAAAAAAAATAAAATAAAATAAAAAAATATTCGCTTCAAAATTAATTATCTTAATTAAATCCGTTACAAATATACGGTAAGTGCGTATTACATTAAAGTGAAACATTAAAAATTTTTAAACAAAATATTAGTATAAAATGTACATTTCAATATAAAGTATAGATATAATATGTATATTATTTATTTTGGGTGGACACGTTTATATAGTAAGTACATACACGCATGTGTATGGATATGATACGTTTTTTGATTTAATTAATATTTTATTTTCCACACAAAATACTATTCGGATGTTCATATATACGTACGTGTACGCAGCTTGATACCAATACATCAATAGGGTCAATAAATTATTAAATAATCTACTGAGCTGATTTACGACTTGAATTTTTGCTACTATTTTGATGCATACTATGAAAATACCAACGTTGAAACTAAAAATCATAACTAGTGTTCTTATTGTTTAAAACGAGATATAACCGTTTTTAGGTCAGATCATGGATTTTTTTAATTGTAAGCTATTTGAAATTATCACGAATTACTTAACATTTTTTAAAATAAATTATTTTTATACGCTTTTATTGTTTCTGTTACCAGTAGTACCACTCATTTTTGATTTTGATATTTGTAAACAAAATATTTGTCTAAAAACATCGACGCATATAAATCAAATTGTATTCAAACCGACACTTTAATATATTGTTTATAGTTGATCGTTTAGGAGTGTTTTAAGTCTATTGGAAGAGTGTACCGATGTGTGACGGTTAGTGGTCATTCCACTCTATATGAAAAATAAACTATAATCGCTCTGTATATAACATATTATATAGCTGTATAGTCGTGTAAGTTTAATGTAATAACAGTGTATTTATACAGTGCGTTCATACGATGCGAAATATGAATTAAACACGGTTTGGCAGCAAAATAGGATTGATAAATCACCCACGACTGAGGAGTTCGAAGTAAGTATGTGACGAACGTGTGCATGAATATAAACGGTTAAACGGCTTGACGACGTACGCATGTTCTCCTCCGACCATTCCGACCCCCCCCTCCCCCGATATGGCGTATCGAAAGTTTTCTTATTCGGCGTGGAAATATATATATATTTTTTTTCGTTCCGAGTAGCGCGTGAAAAAATGAAAGATACGCTGATAAATATATATGCGATAATAGTTATATACATATATTATATTTTTATACAGAGAAAACTTTTGCCTCCGCGCGTATACTATACAGTGTATATATAATACGACGACGAAATCCATTCACCGTAAGCGCCATATCGAAATGAACAGTCGGATATTAAAAACGGTACTGAGACTTTTATTGTCACAGCATCTGTCACTGGCGTCCGCCGACTGCCGCGGGAATTGAATTATTCAATATTTAATTTGTCAATATATTAAAACGACTCGGCCGGGAACGAACGCGTATAACGAGGAGAACAGGCGGTGACTAACACTAATATTGTTATTATTATTATTATTATTATTATTATTATTATTATATTATGTTTTGTGAAACTCGCGGCTCAAATGCGAGATACTTAATATGACGTTTTAAAAGTTATTCGATTACAAGCACCTAGAAATATTCCAACAAAAATGATCGTATTTTCGTAAACACCGACAGTATATTATAAATTTTTATATAAATAATATTAAAACGGAAGAAAGAAAATAAGTCAAAATATTATAAATTTACCGAGTTTTCTTATGTTTATCGACGATAAGATGCGTACTATATTCAGAACATGCATTGTCTTGTTATCCCTTCACGCATGAAACGATTGCTGAGCTTTGAGCATGTGGTCTCGTCTCGCATAATTGGTTTTTATTTTGAAACCATCACAGTACACGACTCGTCGATGTAATATTTAGCTGACCACGTGTGTATATATATATATAGTGTACATAGTACTCGTATCTCTCTCTAGTTTCCGTGTAGGATAAAATAACTGTATATTATGCATATGGGAACAACGAGTTTACACATTGGCACGACAATTTCTTACCAACAAACATACCTAGACTTACCAAATTTTTTACGTCGTGTATACGTTAAATGCGTCGGTGTAAAAAAAAAAACAATATTAATAATGTTGCTTAAAACAATAGTATTTTAACCAGATGAGAATGTGTCTATGATTATAATACATAGACAATCACATATGCCATGTAACCGAAGAGTAGTAACATTTAAAAATCTAGCATTAGTGCTTTTTCATAGTACTTATTTATTCATCATAAATTAAGTAGTACTAAGAGTCTCTAGATGCCCCTCTAGGGTTTCTACTATTTACCAACGTTTCATTGTACGGATAAAATATTTAAAAAAAAAAAAAAATTATTAATTCAATTCCTATATAATATGTATAATACCTCATGAAAATTCTAGACATTATTTTCTGAGCGTGTATCTACATATTTTTCAAAGAAGTTAAACCTTTTTTTTACAATATTGTAAATTGTAATTATTAGACATAAAATATCTTCTTACACCATCTTTTAATCGATAAATATTCGCAAGTCAATATCAATATATAATTTTTATATTAAATATTAAGTGTGATTAGGAAGTCATTTTCGTGAAATTGGGTCTTCCTAAAACGCTCCAACGTGATTAAAATAATAAAAAGGAAATGTGTGCAAGTAGTTACGAAGTTTATTCATACAAAACAGGATATAAAACACAATTTAATATTAATCTGGCTGTGTATAGGTACTGGTTACTGTAATACAAAATGCATATAAAATGTGAAAACGGATAAAACGAATAAAACGAATAAACGTACATTCTCAATAGAATATCACAATTTTTCAAAGCATTATAGAACTTATTCGATATTGAACTTGTACGGCCATACGGAGGCAATATAATATGTATATGTTTTTTCTTCGATATTTTTATACGTGACTATTTGCAAATATCAAACGTTTAAGGGCCTATTTACATTTCACAAATATATAATACTTTATGAATTATGAGTGTTTTATATAGACAGCAAGAGTATAGCTGTCAGTTGATGTAACCCCTGAGATCTGCGTTCTATATTGTTTTTTTTTCTGTCGCGAAGAGGCTTCTTAAACTGCCAATAACACTTAATACTTTACATAAATACAAGGAATACGCAAATTCCAATAATTCGAGTTCAAAGTGTTCAAACATTTATCGACTTATTATCATAATAATACATATTATATTCGTGTTAAGAATAATTGGAAAACGTTTATTTTAAATTTCCATTATTATTATTATTATTACTATTATTTATTACTATTATTATTATTATTATTATTATTTTACTGAGGTATAAACTTGACAAAAGTAAAAATATCACTGGACTTTTCTATTAAAGTCTTAATATGGAAAAAAATTTAATCCACTCTGTTCAGAATAATAAACGTAGTCAGCTGCGATCAGTTTTCGACAACGACGGATAGATAACGTATAATTCCCCCTCCCTACTTTGCGTCTTTGTCTATGTCCGTTATTAGTGTCGTATAGTGAAGTCATGTCTATGTGCATTAGTCGGCCGCCAACTACGTTTTGAATAGAGTATATAAAATTTTAAATTTTAAATTCTGAACGGAATGATGGAATCTATTGGTTTGTCATTACGTTTTGGGGCGTAAAAATGTTAGTGCAAGTGAATGTATATGGACAAGTCAAAAATCAATATTTTTCAATATTTTTTAAAAACATTGAAAAAAACCATAAAAAAATTACGAAAAAGCAGAATATTTTTACGTAAAACCACGTTTTCACAAAATACATTTTTACATATAATATATATTCTAGACTGACAATCATATCGGTTTTTGGATTTTGCTCTAACTCAAAAACAAAAAACCCGCAAATACTGGAAATTTTCACCAACATTTTAATATTAAAGTTTTCTACACATGATTAAGTTTTCAAAGTATTTTAACATTTTTTGACCTCTTTATAAACAATTTTAATTTTTTATTGTTTTAAGTTTTTTATTTTTTTTTTTTGAAATACTAATTAAAAAATTTGGCTATCCAAAAATTCTTGAAAATTGAATACAAGGTTCAATATAAGAAATTGTTATCGTAACTAAAAAAAAATGTAATTCGTTACATGCAATTTTTTTTATAAGCCCATATAGTTCAAATTTGTATGAAATATGTCAAAATCGCTATAATTTGCAAGTTATTTTGTAGTTAAATATTCATACAATTTTTTCTGCTTGTACTTAAAGTTCAACATTCTAACAAAAGATTATCCATAAGTTATTTTTTAAAAACCTGTAAAAAAAATGTTTACCGGATTTAAAGGAAAAATGTTTATGGCTGTTTGAAATTTAAATTTTTACGAAATTGCATAAAATAACGATTTATTTTTAAACAATTTTAAATATTTGTTATTATTCAAAAAGTATAAGTTGCAGAAACTCAAAACTCTTACCAGTTGTTGAGACTGACATTTTTTTTCAAGATATTATACTGAGTATTAAGCTGATTATATTAAGCACCATAATATAGACATTTGAAATATTCGAATTTTATAATTTTTTTTTCTTATAATTATTGATAAAAAAAAATTGGTTGGTACAAAATACTCGAAAATTGAATAGAAGATTCCACAGAAGTTTTTGTTACTGTTATTTCAAAATTATTTTTTATAAGCGTTTGAAAAGCAAATATTCACATAATATTTTAATTTAAATATAACATTATATATTATATAATATACTTATTCTAGACCAACATTTCATCTCCGTTCAGAATCGTTATTCGTATACAATGATATAGGTATTATTGCATTCAAATTTAACAAATTCATTATAATGACCTATCCTATGAACGAGGTGCATTTCACCCCTACTGTACAGCAGAGCGAGGCCCATCCGGTTCTTTTTTCTTTTGAAAATCTTATTAAATTGATATACATTTATAAATAAATAAAATGCGATATGTCATATTTTTTGGTTTTTCGTTATTTTTTTGAAAATAAATTCATAGAAATCAAGGTAAAATAGTATTACAATGCTCATTACATGCCATAATATAGCCTGCTCGACGGTTTTTGCCTCGAGCCTGGGTAGCATGTTAATTACGACATGTTGTACTCGTGGCGTTTTCGTCAACAGAGGCAATGTTTGGTGCACGAAATGTTGTAATATAATATGTATAATACGTATTCGGTCATCAAAAGAAAAAGAAAATACTTCAATAACAAAGCAACGCGGTTGCACCATTAGTGATGCGGGGTGTATAGATTCGATGAAAAATATGTGTTTACCATATTAAAATATTTGCAGGGAGTGGAAAAAAAAATCGCAAAGAACATGGGCGCATAATAAAGCATTTTTTTGTTCAAAAAATCATCAAAGCTTTTGTTCCTTGCTTGTCTCTCCGCTCTAATATACCTACATATTGTGTGTGTGTCGTGTGTGTGTGTGTGTGTGTGTGTGTGTGTGTGTGTGTGTGTGTGTGTGTGTGTGTGTGTGTACTCGAGTTGTCGAAACGTCGTGAATATAAAACAGTTTTATCACATTTTTCGATGTATAGTATACCATCGCTCTGCGCACTTTCTTCGCAAACCCGTGTATTTTATAAATTAGATTTGCGCGCGCGTTCCACCTCCAACCGCCCTCAGTGGTCTTGATTTCCCCATGGCCGTACACACGCGAGTTTCCCCAACTACTACTATCCCCCTAGTGCACTGTTATAATTTGCAAATAGTACATAGTCTGCAGCAGTCGGCTTGTGTAACTATGTACGTATACGTGGATGTTTACTGCTGTTTTTTTCTACCTCCTCTGCGCCGTCCATCGTTAAACCTCTACCATACTATCACCACTGTCCATCCCTCTCCTCCAATCGCAATCTATGTATTTTCGTACACGTGAAATAATCACAAGCCTTTTTTATATAATCTCACCGCGGGAAAAAGAAAATCAAAAAAAAATCTGGAGCCCGATTCGGGGGAGATAAATGGGAGAACGGAGGCTATACCGGCAGTGGTATAGAGTCTTAAACGGTCTCGAAAGCTTAAGGAGAGTCTAATTACAGTCATAATTTATCGGTACCGGCAACAATAAACGCCCTCGCCGAACAGAAGCAATCCGGGGACCGACAGGTTTTTAATGATTTTCCGAAATGGTCCGCGTCATCGTAGTCGTCCGATCGCGTTTTCGTGGCGGCGGTGGGGCGAGGACTAATTTGCGAGTGCGGTAATTTATGGCCGTGGGCCGACGAGAATGGAATATTTTTGCCAGCTACAAAGTTTTCCAAAGCAACGTAGTGGTATTATATAATACGCAGTATTTGTACATATATTTTAGACTTTCAGAATTCCGCTCCCAACACTTGGTGGTCTCATTTTTCCTCCACCACTACTACTCCCTCATACTTTTATGTTATTATACACAGACATTTTACTTGTTTCAGTACACATATATACATGTTCGAAACGATGACCTGGTGTATGCATAATGTGTGTGTATATGCAGTGCGAGGACCGTACCTTTTGCGACTGGATAAAAGTTCTAGCGCTTCGTATACTTATAGTATAACTCGAGCAAGAGTTCATTATTCTGGCCAATTTATAGATAGTTTTTGAAATAATTATTATATCAGGTACTAGTTTAAAGTTGTATGTTTTCAATATAGTAGTATACATTGCAAGATAAATACATATTTCTTGTAGTACAATAATAATTACAATATACATTTTATCCTGCGATCTACTGCAGAACTATACATGAATAGAATATGCATTTTATACAAGTACATATATTATATACTACAAGTTTTGCCTACACAATCGTTACTGTTGTCATTTTTTTTAATAATGATGTTAAAATATAAAGTGATTTGTAAACTATATTTTTATTTTCAACTCAAAAACCGTCGTTTTTTTTAAAAAAAAAAAAAAAATGTAACTCACGTCAGGGAAGCTCTATACTAACGCTTATATGAATTTAGTTTAGGCAACCATAATATTGTCACTGAACGTGCGCAGGTATAGATGCACGTGCAGCTATATTACAATTATAGTCCCTTTCAAAGTGTGCACATTATGATACATATGTGTTGGTATACATAATATATTATAGTGCCGCCGCGGTGTTATTTACATACGTGTCACGAAGAAGTGAAATCGTATTAGTATTATAACTACAATGAGTATATATTTATTATTGATCGTATACAAAAATACACTGCAAGTGTTGGAGTAAGATAAAACGAGCAGAGGTTATTATTATTATTATGTATACGCGTACAGCAGGTACCTATACAGCCTACCAAATGACTTTTTTAAGCGTTGAGCGTTAATCTACCGCACACGTATAAAAAGATTCAATTGAGCGTTAATATTAAAAATCGCATCATTTAATAAACGACGTATTTATGCTAATTAAATATTAATACCTTTTATTTTTTTACTTTTTAAATATTTATACTTGCATGTATTGTACTGATAAATGATTACGTGAGCCATCAAAATAATCTAGTTTGGTTTTATATATGTATATTATATTATTTTTTTATCTTAGTCATTGCTTTCATTGGAACAATAAAAAAAAATAAATATAAACAGATGGTAACACAATTAATATGATAATGTCATCATCGCATACATTATTAAATAAATTAACATGTACAGTGCGCTTAATTATTACAAGGCATCCAGGTAGTCGAGTGTATTTATATAAAATATTATCCGTGCCATATACTATTAAAAATATACGAATACCACATTAACAAAACAGTTAGAGAAAAATACGGTCGATTATAAATTCGAACCAATCGAATAATTTACTATGTTATATTGTGTTATAATATAAAACATTATAAAAGTGAGCTGTCGTGTAAAACACTGGTAAATATTGTACGACGATAGAAATGTTTTAAGTATACAAGAAAACCAAACGTAATGACGAATGCAAAAGAAATTAGATTAGATAGGTGCGTGGAATAACTAAAAATAAAAATAAATAATGAAGATATTTATTATAATATAATACTGAGTAATGTAAGAATGACAAGGATTATTGATAAAAGGAAAGAAATGAAATGACGAAAGCAACTATAATTTGATGATTACTGGTTTGGACACATTAGGAGAGATACAACAGACATAGGTTTTATAAAAATCAAGGTAAAAGGAATCAAAGAGGAAAACCAAAGAAAGTAGACTCTTAAGAAAACTCCATTTTCTTATAAAGCTGGTTTAAAAGAAAGATATGTGAAAGATCGAGTTGTGTGGAGGTGAAGAGCTGGGGTGACCAACATTGAGACAGAAGGCAAAGAAAAAGAAAAATAATATATAAAACTTGACAAAAATCTGTAACGCATTGAATTCTACAATGTAGTGCTATAAAACAGGACTTGACGATTTATTGAATTTTTCCTTTTTAGTTTTGTGAAAAATACAACAAAAATAAAATATACATAAAGACATTGAATACAGCACTCTTATTATAAATTTGGTTTAATATTTCTTCAACTAAGAAAATAATACAGTATAAAATACAATTAATAATACAATAATTAACTGTGCTTGAAAAACAGGATACATTGTTTTTACTGATTGTTATAGTGTTATATAAGAGTACATTGTCAATTTAAACATCCTAAAATCCAAGAAAAGTAAGTTAAAATATTAAATTATTAATTATAAAATAATAAAATTATTGAAAAACAACAGTGTACTATGTAACCATCCAATAATAATTATCAATTTTAAATCAATATTAATAAGAACATTGGATAATTCAGTTGGTATTATGATAGTACGAAATATCCTTCTATTATGTGTTCATAATCTTTAAAATGCATAGTACTAGAACATGATTTATCCTCCTATTCATGGTCAAGAAACTCGAATTATACAACAATACCATTGCGTAGTTTAGTTTATGTAGATTCAGTAAAAAGTTATTTTTGAAGAGTCTTCTTCATGACAATATTCCTAAACCTAGGCTCTGGTGCACAGATAAGAGTCCAAACAGCGTGAATTTGGAAGATATCATTAAAGGTGATTTGGAGTGGACCAGTAAATCTACATGCAAAGTTTTGTTCATGGTTCGAGGAGTTTCAAAACTTAAACCTTGAAGAATAATTTTCGTTCCTGTCGCTTGTGGTACGTGTAATCAAAGGAATACTTGGGTCTATTAAATTGTATTAAAACCAAACGCAAAGTTTAGACTTGGACTCCCAAAAATAATGAAAAGGACTTCAAAATATAAAATTCACATACCTACGTATTTTTTATTTTTTACATATTGTCGTTTTACTAAGGACCTTCATCTTTACTTAATTATTATATTAGTATCATGTAGTGAAAAAATCTTCTAATAAATTAGACTTAAGTATTATAAATACTTGATTATTTAGAAATTAAAATACTTTCAGAGGTACTAGCCGTTTCATAATCAAATATAGTCTCTTTAAGGTGCATTATGTATAAATCGATGTTTGGATGTTTTGTATTTATAAGATTGCTAATCGTTATTAAATATTGAACTATAGTAATTAATTATCATCCTGTATCTAGATTATTTATTAGATTACCAATCGTAATTAAATATTGAACCGTAATAGATAATTATCATTTCGTATCTGGAGTAATTATAATTTCTGATACAGGTATATTCGGAAAGATAATCTGTTTATACAACGATTGATCAATATGTTGTCATAACACTGAAATTGATAGTTAAATGGTTATTACCTTTAGTCTTTAGCTTAGTCGTCTAAGATTATAGAGAAAACAGAAAAGGTTCAAAAATAAAATCAGGTCCTTGTACAGCATTCATATTTCAAAGGATTTAGAATTTGAGAAGTCTATATTATAAATTTGAAAAACGCCCAAAGTGCACATTAATAGGATTTTATTTAAAGACACTTTTCCGTGGGTATGTTTACTTCACGTCTCATGCTGAACGTTTTACATCATGTATGTCACACGACACTTTCCTAATATAATATAATTACTACACATCTTCCAGCTCTCTAAATCACATATGTAATTTTTAATTTTAACTAAATCTTTGAACGGCATACGTACTTGTAGTTTGCGTACACCGTGCACTGCCTAAAAAAGATTTACCGTGTTCTGACTATAAGTTTATTTTATTTTACATTTTTTTCAGAATTTTTTTTGTATAATCTTCATGTGCGTACCTAATATTAGTTTTATAAATTTCACCCAGAACCCGGTGTTAATAAATAACATCCAAATTGTTTTGCTATTTGGTTTTATCCGAAATAGTTTCTAACATGTCGTTAAGCAGATTCTATTTGAAGTATACAATCAAATTTATTATTAAAGTTGTTTTTGAAAGTTTTTGTTTGTTAGGTTTGCTGTGTGTGCGAATGAAATGTATCTTTATCAAGCAGATGGTAAAATATCGATTATAAATTATACGCAAGAACATACACAGTAAGTACTAATGACGATCACAATTTAATGGCAGAAAAGTTTAGACATTCAATTTCGGAAAAACACAGGCGATGATAAAATAATTTCATTTAATCACTCTACCTAAATCTCATCTGAATTATACATTTTGAAAGTATACTTATAAACCATTCACCAAACTACATATTTTTACTACAATACTAAAAACAAAAAACTGTGTGGTAATTGATACTCTCTCAGATAGTGAATTGATTAATGAATTGAAGAACACAACTTTTATAAAATAGAATATTAAATAAAAAGCACCTATTATGTATTAATAAATCAACGATATGATAATAAATTGTAGATTTTTGATATTTTCTAAGCAATTAAAACTGAAAACAATACTGCAAATCAATTTTGACAATTTTCATGTTATATATCAATTTTGAAGAACATTATAATATGCTGGACTTACAACTGTAGGTATATTTAATACACATATAATTAAAGAGTTATTTAAGTTAAATAAATATTTACACGATAAAATAATGCTTTTTTGTGTTCCAGAAAAATAGTTGTTTTTTTTTACTTTTGTTTTTTTTCAAAAATCGTGGAGTTAACGTATGTATATACAACTCGCACAATTACTATGAATTTAGTCCATCAAGTATCAAAAATTATCGCACTATATTTCATTGTTTTTTGCAATCAATCATTTTTATATGCAAATACGTATATGGTTATTGTTTTATGAACATAACTCGCATTATATATGAATAAATTTCGTCGTGTTTTTAGTTGCTATATATGCATTGCGAGTATCATTATGCGTCTTTTAAAGTCGTCAGACGAAAATCCGCAAGGGACATAATGGGGTGGTTTTTGTTTAGATATTTCTTCAATGTTCTGCACCACTTGCTCATCGTGGATTACTTTACACGAAGCCGCACGAGAACGTGGTTCACGATGTCATTTTAGTTATTTCACATAATCACAGTCATAGTATAAAAGCTCCGAATACTACGCGCGAGTATAATATAATATAATGTCTCCTCGGACATATTATGTACGCGATAGTTCTAAATAGGTAGTCATTATTGCACTTCTAGGTTTTGCTGCGCTGCAAAATGTGACTGTTGTGTGTACCGTCCGTATAACGTATAAAGTCGGGTAACGTATAGGGATATACGTACATGTGTATATGCACGTGAACGCGTGCCGACGGGCAGACAGGACAGAAAGGTATATATATATATATATATGTATAAAGGCTATGTCATAATATTCTCGGCTGGATGAATAATTAACATCAATCGGGGCAGAATACGACGGGTTTAAAGTGTCTCTCGTTATATAAAATTACTTTCGCTTAGCTGCTGGCGACTTTATGCACACACACACACACACACACACACACACACACACACACACACACACACACATGTATATATATAAAACAATGAACGTCTGCGCATTGTTTCATTCGTAAGTGTCTGTTGAGCGATGGCGCAGTGTTATATATATATATGCACCTAGAACGCATCGTATACGTACATAAAGTAGTACATAGAGTGCTAAAGGCTTAACATGTACAATGTACATATAACTATAAATCGTTCCGTTTTATACCGATTGTACGGTATGTAAGATTATTATCCTCATGCGTGTAGATGTATGAAACAAATAAAACGAATACGAAAAAGACGGGGGGAGAAAAAAATCAAATTGTTAAGTTTTAAGGAAGCCGTAAATCCCACAAACTGTGCTTAGCGCGGTATGAAATTTAAAACAATATTACTCGATGGCGAAACATGCTCGTTTTCTTATTAAGGACATTTAAATTAATTACGATATTCACTACCGCACACGAAAATATACATGGAATATTTGATTATATATACGCTCGCCAAACTGCAGTACACATAAACATAATGTTCATCATACACCTCTGCTGCAGTCTGTACGTAAGTATAATATTATATTATTAATACGCTATAAATGAATTCCCAATTGTGTTGCCCGTCATACCGCGAATACGAGCTTTAAATAAATGAAATACCAATATAAAAAAATGATTGAATCAAACATTAAACAATAGATAACCTACATAATGTGATGCAGGACATACAATTTTCTTAAATACCTCGTGATGATTTGTTATAACTAGAAAGTTAACTCGATTTCGAGTAGTGTTTTCAAATAGTAATCATCGATTATTATTGATATTGATAAATTTTGATTTGGCAGAGACATTTTTAAAATTGTAATTCATATAAAAGAATGGGCTGATGATAAGTGAAGTAATAATATACACAACATAAGTAATCATCATTGAGTTTACGTTGATTTGAATTCACCGATTTGTTGTAATTGACAAAAATCAAAACTCAATAGATCAGAAGATAATTAGCATGTAAACAGAAAACAGAAAATACAACTAGCATAGAGAAAACAGCGAACCAAAACCATGTAATTTAATTTGCAGTACTTTGATCAACCGAATAAATTGTCATAAATCACTTTCTTTTATCATATAAAAATGTGTACTCGGTGGTAAAGATTATAGTCATATCGAAATGACAAAATATATTTCAAAAAATTCACAAATTATTTTAGGTACTATAATATACCTTATACTTGCAATAATATGAATTATTTTTTCAATGATCCCCTAAAAAAAATATTTTTTTTTAAAATTTAGAGATGTTTAAGAAACTAAAAAAATAATCTCAACTGTTAAAAAATAACTATTCTATGTATTCAGTTCAAAGAACGAAATCAGGATAGCAAAACTTAAATCATAGGTAAATAGGTAAGGGGTACAATAATCAATACAGCGGAAAATTATTCATATTTACAATTTCTTCTTGGTTAGCAAGTATTAAATACTGTATATCTACGTATACAAACATGTATACACGTTGAACTCGAATGAAATGCTCAGAATTACGTTGTGCTTTTTGGAAATCAATTTTGTTTGTTAATTTTTCCCATCTTTGAGTTCCCGATTTCGAAATTTGGCGCCTATTGTGTACGAGAATGTTTGTTCACAATAATCAATAGACGGCAAATAAAAAATGAAAAAAAAAAAAAACAAATAAACGTCTTCGCTTATATAGTTTTTCTGCGTATTTTTTTTCAATAAATAAATTTGTACATCTCAAAGACAAGTACAGATGAAAACATCAATATTTATTAGAAAATAAATTGATATTTCATTCGAATTGATTATAATTGTAAACAATCTTATACGCTCAAAAAGTATAATAATAATTATATTTCTTTTTTTAAACAGAAAATCGAAAGCATTTTAATCATTTATATTCAATAAAGTAATAAAACACGTTAAACCAAACATTGCACCGTGAACGAATTTTCACAAAAATGTTTAGTTTCGAAAAATATTGAATAATCAGGTAATAAGTTACGCATATGTCATCTTAAGTATTTAATATAGATTCGATGACTTAAATTTGAAAACAAGTGTTATTAGAAGATGCTGAATTATACGGTTATTATTAGTGTTGGATCGATGTAATTGTATACAATTTGGATAGGTTTTATTTGTTTTTCCATGTAAATTGATACATATTATAATATCATGGCTTCAAGTTTATTTTTAATTCAATTAATAAAAATGCAAAAACAGTTTGTATTAAAAAGAAAATGGGTAGATAATATTACTTCACTGAAGATATACACGGAAGATATATATATATATATATGTATGTATATTCCACGTATAAGTATAAATATACTCCCGGATCCCGGTGTAATATTTACATTAATAATGAATGCATAGGCACATATTTTATAATATTCAACCGTAATAATATACATATAGCGCCATAGCTGTATTATCGTGGACATCTTGAGTTACATATTATTACTTATTAATACTAAAACATTATTTGCCATTTGCTGTATTTTATATAGTATATAGGTAAATTATTTTTATTTTAATAGCCAGACTTAATTCTTAATGTTTAAAATATTATAGGAAACTTTAGTAGACATATTAGTGTGTATTATGAAATCAAATTTTTAAAATAGTCGTTTTTAAGTTGTATACTTTTAGGTTTGATGAAAATAATATTTATTCGATAAAAATTATTTTTGTAATGGCTTGTACATTTAACTGTATTCGTTTAGGAATATAAGCTATTATATAGTTAGAAATTGGGTGAAATATATGAAGAGACAAAATGTGCGCATAATACATAATATACTAAAACAAAACTTATGGAAAAAACATGTTAGTTTATTCATTGCTGCGGTCAAAAGCTATAAAAAAGCTGTGTAATATTAATTGATTTGGTAGTATCGTTTAAATCCAGTCAAGTTCTCTAGTGACTAGATCTACTTAATACTAAAAATATTGCTTAACTAAGCGGATGACAGATTAAAAGAATAAAAATATGTTCAAAGTTTTGAGCGAACTAACTATAGCATTTATACTACATACTTTTGTGATGTTAAAATGAGAATGTCATGTTATATACAGATAAAATATATATATATATATAACATGTACATATATGTACCATCCGTACATATAGAACTTCAAACCAAACTATAGAAAACATTGTTCCTACAACAACTTATAACGCATAGGAAAGTTTCGAAATTTAACTAAACAGTGAAGGTAACCCAACTCAAATGTGTAAAACGAGCTATAATGGCCGTAAAGTGAAAAAGTAAAAACAAAATATCCACTTTTGACATTGAAATAAAAGGTGCAAATTAAAGAAACAACAAGGAAAAGTATAAAAATGAATTAGAATTTAATTTAATAAGAATTTTTTTTCTCATTAATCATACTTTTGATTTTTTTTTTTTTTAATTACTTATTATCAGCTATACTCAGCAGTTTAATTAATTTAACAAGCTTTTATGAACTCTAAATTAATATCAATGATGATACTTGTAGTACTGTATCAATTTCTTATAAGTCACAGTTTTAAAATAAGTTAAAAGAAATTATTATATTTTTATGACATTAAACAGATTTTTTTTCGATTTATTACAGTACTACCTACCTATTTATATTTACATTTTAAATTTTATTTCAGTGTTTCTATAATGCATACACCAAAGCGAATGATAAAATTCTCAAATACTTCGAGGAGTTATATTTCCTTGAAACTATGCTCTCAGATGTCCGATTCAAAGAACGATCGCTTCAGATCTTAATGATTTTTTTTGTTCTTCTGACGTAATTGAAAGATTAAAACTATTCAAATGACGTTAAAATAATTATCACTGTTAATACATGATAATTCAGAATTAGAGGATAATGTCGTTTATATACAGTTAGCTTCAACTAGCATAATAGGCTAAACTAGTAATCTAATAACCGCACGTACTCATGTATGCCATAGAAAAAATAATAATCGAATTACATGATGATCAATTTATAATTTTCAATTATCAAATTTAATTCTGAAAATAATTACATAAAACAACAAATGAGTTTTTTCTTGGTCCGGAAATTAGACTATTTCCATTTTCATTTTTTCTTGTATTAGATTATTATAGAAGAGGGTTATCGTTATTGCATGTGGTGCATTCCAGTGTTTTATTAACCGAATTCTATAGTTGATTTGTAGGTACAGTTTTTTCCATTTTTAAGATAATATTTAAATAATAAAGAAGAAAACTTACACCTACGCAAAAAAAATTATTGTTTCTAAAATATAATTATTCAATTTAAATCAAGTTCTATTGTTATATAATTAAATTATCAACTTGAGGTAAATAGTATATTCGTGAACATTTGACATTAACTTTGATTGTTTTTCTCGAATCAATAAATATTTAATAGTATTAGAAAATTGTGAATAAACATAAAATTAATTGTATTTTAGCCACTATAGAATTTAGAGCATCTTTCCATTCGTAAGCTACCGTGTTCGAAAATCATTGAGGTTTAAACTAATAACTTATTCGAAGATATTTAATATCTAAAATTAATGTTAGGTTTTTTTTAATAAAAGTGCATAAAAAAAATATTTGATAAATATCAATACTGAAAATTATTGAATAATAATAAATAATAATTAATGGAAGATGAGTTTTTCGTTTGATTTTAACCTAATTAAATATATTATTTAATATATAATGATTTTATAATTAATATTTATATTTTGATATTTAATAATTAGAAATATAATCCTATAGAATATATTAATGCCTTTTATAAATGTAAAATAATTGTCAGGTACCTATTATATTGTCGATATCATAAAACAGTTTTCATCAATACATTTCCTTAATTGAACTTTATATGTTTTATATACTTAGTTAAAAATATTCAATTTAAATCAAATAAATGATTAAAAAAAGATTACATATTATATATAATATATATAATAGTGAATCATACCAAAATCTGACAAATCTCCATATAAATAAGCTAACTAGATGCCAGATCTCCATGGATCATTTTGTATAGATATATAAAAAGTTCATACATAAGTACGCATCTATATATATTACAATCACTTTGAGTTTTAAATTTTTAAACATCAATATTCGTAGTGTTAATTTTTTACAATTTTTTCAATGAACAAGAATTTTATTATATTTTATTGCTATATTACTCTTTCTTTTATTTTATTTAATGTTAATAAAAAAAAAAAATAATAATAATAAATCAAATCATGTGTAATGCTTAATAAAGTGTAAACTTTTTTAACTTTGAAAGTGCTTTCTCTGGAAGGTATCTTTAATCGTTCCTTCCTGTAAAATCACCAAATTACCATGCCATCAAATTCACTGTTTAAATTATGTAATTGATTGTGAAAGTAATATAGAAATAAAAAATATATGATAACAATACAGAAATAGCAATTTTGTTAAAAAAAATGATTTATATATTTTTAATAAATCGTTGTAAAAAAAGAATATTTTTTTAGAGGATATTATTGGGTTTTGGTTTATTTAAGTACATAATTGCTCATATATTTAGTGCTTTTTAGAGATCCAATAGGTAGTCCTCTACCCTAATTACCTATAACTTATTGGTTGTTACAAAATACAATATTCAGATTATGATTTATCTACGTATGGATTTCGAACGGTGAGCAGTAGATATTATGTTGTGTACCTGTAGGTACAAGCATAAGCTTGTGCTCGAGAAACTGTAGGGGGGACACGTGAACGCGAGATATTGCCGCAGTAAAAGTTCGGACAACGATAACATAATAACGCGCACATGTTGCCAACCAGGCCACCACACCTCATGTCCCGTCGCAAAATAACCTATAAACACGTGACATACGATATACACCGCGGCCCCCTATAACAACGGGTATATAATATATACACATTATATTAAAAACAATAAACATGTGTGTGTGTGTGTGTGTATCCACGATGTCCAGGAATTCTGTGCATTTTGTCGTTATTTCCGATTTTCTCCGAGTATATATTATATTATATGGGACATCTACCGAACGTTTAGAAAAACACGAGACGTCTATACGGCTATGTATATCCATGTATTATAATATACCATTGGTTTAAGAATATATTGTGGATACACCATCCTATATTTTTAAAACTGGTAGCACTTACGTGAATGCAACCACTATACGTAGCTGCACATAGGCGCACGTTTTGGTAATGAATTTAGAGGGTGGTAAAATTATTTATGGTACATACATCCATAGCTGAAGTGTTTTGTCCCTCCCCCACCTCCCATGCTACTACAGTACAATAATTTTAAATGTTTTCACAAGTATAACAAAACAAAACTTAAATTAATATTTTACTCGTATAGACTAAATCATAACTACAATAAATTCGAAATTATTATGAAGCTTCTATGGAATTTTATAAATGTTATTAATATAATCGCTATTATGTTTATTTATATTAAACATTTATACTGTATGGTCTATAATTTATACTATAGTCATATAAATAAAGTAATATTTTTCAATAATATATATGAAATAATACTATTTTTATCGAGTTTAGTCTTATTGGAAAAAAAATGTTTTATTTAACTCATGAACCACCATGGCTTACAAATAAATGGTGTAATAATGAAATAAATTACTCGGGAAAAATAGGGGTTTGAATTGAAGACTGGAAGTGTTTAGTACCCTTTAGCTATGTGCACCCATGAGCTGCAATCGTTTGCATTCAAATTGATAAAAAATATATAAACAACTATTAATCTAAAAATAACTAACTAACTGTTTTGATTCAATAATAATTATCATTTTTCATACTAACATTGCACACTTAAGTAGTTGTAGATGTACCTACTTATTAATTAGTCTTCTTAAATTTTAAACTTGAAAAAAACTGAATATCAAATAGGTACATTTTTAATTAGAAATATAATTCTTAAATGATCTGAAAACGACTATGATTGTTTTTAAATTAGTTAGGTTATATAAGAGTACTATACATAATAAAATTGAATCGAATGTTACAAAGCTAATGGAAATGAACCATTTAATTTATTAATTCTAAACACATAGGTACCTATATCATTCTAACGTAACACTACGTTTACAATAGTTCAAACTTTAGATTACCATTTCTTTTTTTTTCCTTCAAGAATATAATTTACATTTAGTTTACTTATACAGTATATTAGTAGTAGATAATAAGTACGCGTAGAGCGATTATCACTGAACGAGGCTCAGTATTTTGTGTCGAGGTAGTATCTATTATACATTATGTCATAAAATAGTGAGCATTTGTTTACCGAATATAATCATATTTATACTTTGTATAAGTCCAAACTTCAATAACCCTCATTACTGCATCATATTTTGATATACAAATAATACATTTATTTTATAAAGAATTGAAATTGTGTTTTCACACTCACTTTTTGTAAAAAAATACTTTTCTAAAAATGTCAAATAACAACTTCTATAAAAGTTGCTACACGCGTTTTTAAACTTTTAAATTCTTAGCCCACGTCTCCAGCTACTAATCAGTTGGGATCGCAAATTTCGACACTCAAATTATAATAACTTAATGTGTTGTTTGGGTTTAGGACCATCACAAAAGCAGTGATTGAGAATAAGACCGTTATGGTAAACATACTAAATATATACAGTGCAAAACTGTAAAATGTTTCATGAAGCGGCTGCACAAAGTTTGATCATGAGTATTCTATTCTGAGCTCAGAATTCGTTGTATATAAATGCAGTGAAGACGAACCGTTTCAGCTCTAAACATTCAAAAAGTCAGCTTATCAGAGGAATATTAATACAATAGATTACATTTTAAAACTTATTTATAATAGCACGGTAACAACCTTGAACGAATATTTAAAGTGTTGAGCAAACAGAAAAATATTTCTACCGATACTCGTAACTCGCGTAAAATAATATCATTGTATAATTGGATATTTCGAAATTCCTTTTTTATCTTTCAGCGAGATCATGCCACATATACAAACACACAAACAACGTATATGTTGTAATACTATATAATGATATTTTCGTTACTAAACATACCCGTATAATACGGGTAGGTATAAAAATTAAAAAGTTCTTTTGATCTGGAAGTCTATTCACATTATTTTCTGTTTCTGATGTAAACACAGCGAATTTGTAATTTGCGATTGCACACAATTATGCCCGTTTTCAGTGTAAGATTATAAAATATTTCAGATTCTGCTCAAAGCAAGAAAAGATTTATAAGAATGTTCTTAGGTATTTTTTTCATTTTTCTGTGAACGCTTTATTGTTAACTTTAGCTTTTTTACCTAATTTCACGAGCAGTTAATGTTTAGATCATGAATCTAACACACATATGGTGTGGTACGTGTATCTTTTTTTTTCCTCAATAAACGCTTGAGGTATAGTTACTCAATAGCGAATATAAAACTAAGTATAACCGCTACACGTATAATATCTGTGTGCACCGCGTATGGTTGTATCGATTTTATTTGCAGGTCAGGCATAAATCGAAAGGCTTAATTGGCAGGTCATTATTGTTATGCATTGGATAATAACTACGGAGTGGTACTCCAAATGTCATTTAAACAGCACGTAAATTATTAATGAGTTGCCTGTGGGAAATTCAAAGGTACAATCGGTGGCAGGGAGTTAAATGGAAACGATACGGTCGGCGGGATAGAGATTGGAAATTTCCAATTCGCTATCCGAGGTGCATACATATATATACAATAAATACTGAATTTTGGTGTCTCTACTTCCGTCACTATATCCACTCTCCATCATATATGTTATACACGTAGCAACTACCATAACACACGCATATTGTGAGTATAATATTTCTCTAATATGTATATGACGTGATGTATAATAGAACAATATGATCAGTGTGATAACGGGTAACTTTAGAATGTCTATGAATCCCCGAATAATACCTACGATAATATATTACACCAGTGGCGTTGAAATGTTTTCTTATAGTAGGGGTTGGATTTGTTTTTTTTCAAATGAAGTCAATACATAAAATATATCCAAGATAGTCTATAAAAAAAGGCCAAGGATCAAAATGATCAATCTGTCCAACACTCCTTCTCCACAAGCGAAACTTTCGTTGTATAAACTATAAATGTAGAGCGTACGCACAATATAGTGTTAAAATAAGTAGTAAGTACCTTCGGATTCTTATTGTGTGGTAAATAGGTACACGGGTTTTCGAGATTATACAGATGTTGACAACTTTGCAGGATGTACGAAAGCTAGAACAAATATATACGATACGGGGTGATCGATATAGGGTGATATAATAGATTCGATAACTGCGCCCGGCCTGCCAACACCTAAAACCAGCAGAAGAACGAGCTGGGAAACGAGATAAGTGGCGTATCTGAAGCTTAATCAAAGGTACCTGCGTACCTACTAAAAAACCAAAATGTACATCAAAATATGATAATATTCATATAAATAAGTATGAATAACATACTTAACATATAATACAAAATAACTAATTCATTTTATTATCTTATGGAACTAAGAAGTAAAAAAAAAAAATGAATAGAGTATATACTTAATAGATATTATAAAGTAAACTCACTAATTGAATTATAAATACATACGTATTACGCTGTTACACAAAACATTAAATTAATATCTGTATAATAGCTTAATCGTAAATTTCTAATATGTATTTATCGCAGCAGTGAATGTATTAATGTATAGGTAGCCGCGAGGGTCCGGGGGATACGAAATTTAATACGAATATCATTATGTTGTACACATGGTACGCAAATCTCGGGGACATAAGTTGGTACGAGCACCACCATCGCTGATAATACTGCATTGCTGCTGTAGTTATGCTGTTGTCGTAAGGCCGCGAGATTACAATCGAACATCCGAAATTGCAATCGTCGGCGGACGGATTCTAGTCACGTGCCAAAACCACTACGGTCGAATAATAATAATAATAATAATAATAATAATAATCTTGGTGGAGTATTGTTTTGGACTTGTGCGCGCGTATATTATATTATAATAATAATACACGTGCAGGTGTATATATATAGGTATGCGTAGGCAAACGGACGGTGGTAAAAAATTACAACCCAAAACCCAGCAGAGGACCCGATAGAAACGATAATAACAATATTATTAACAGTGTGCATACAAACGAAATGTTCAAATATGTTATATAAATATATACATAGCTATATCTTGTACTAGAGAAACGTGAAGTTAATATATATTTTTTTTATAATAATGCGTAATTATTATAGCATTGTATTTGTTTTTTTTTAAACAAGTCTGCCACGGAGTTTCTGTACACGCATGGCCGCCGCCGGCGTGTACTACTATATTATAGGTATCTACCCTTATTCTTTATGCTGCATTACCAACGACCAACCCGTTGTGATTTCGGCTTATCCCCTTTCCCCACCGGCCCTATGTCACCACTGCCGCCGTCACTGTTTAACCTTTTGCTCTTTTCTGTTTACACACTGCTGTCTAGCTTCCACGAGATATAAAATAAGGGAAAAAACACATTTCAAGCTACCGGAACATTCTTTATTGTTGTACGCTTCAAAGTTTTCTTGATATATTGCGCAACCCACCAGAAACAATTTCATTGGTCAAAAAGAAAAGGAGACAAAAAAAAGGAACAAAAAAAAATACGATATCATGTTGAAATTAAATTAACTCGAAAAATTAGATATTTCAAACGATGTAAATATTGTCCTCGACGATTTTCATCCTTCTATACGACTATACATGTATTATATTATATATAATGTTGCGTGGATCAGGTGGTCGATAGATAATTTATCATAATATAATAAACCGTCAGATGAAAGACATAGCGTGTAGTTGTACAACATAATAATATTGTTATATAATATAAAAGCGTTTAAATTAATAACATTTCAAATTATAATTATTATTAAAGTTACAATTTATGTTCAATCTAATTTTTTTATTTTAATTGTTTTACTTAATTATACCTATTACATTTTTCTAGAATAATTTATACAATATAATACAATATACGTAAATTTATACCATATATGTAGTATACACACATTATGACTGTATAATATTCTCAGATTTAAAGAGTATTTTAATTTTCGAAAAATAATGGAGTAGGTACCTACTTTGCATATCCTTTGATGCAGTTCTTCATACATTATTCTACGATATTCAAAACAAATCTATTCACTTTCTAAACGTCATATTCACAGATGATGAACCTTTTGCATTTTTCAAATGTATATACATGTTTTTTTAGATTGCTTTTTTGGAAATGTTTTTTTTTTTTATTATTATTATTATTATTATTCAACATTGGAATTGAATGTTCTTTTTTATTTTTGTAAATATTCTCCGCAAGACTTTTGCAATTTGATCATACAAGAGGAAGAAAGTATACATGTGTGTGTATTTTCCTTGCACTCATGTAATTTTGTATAAGCGATACAGGTATATTGTATAAATATTTCAATATTTGTATATATATAAAGTAACTTCTATAGATGTATTCTGCGCTCTTTTTTTTTTTTATAACAGCCATTATTTCCAAGCACGGAATGTACCTATCTGTACAATGGTTGCAAACATTTACATGAACACGAATAATTATGAAAACAAATAAAAGTTTAAACTTAACATTTTATTTTATCACAACGATACATTTTATTTTAACACTCAGCACGTGCGTTTTATTTACCGGTACCTAGTATAATATAGAAACAAGAAAACGTTAATATTTACATATTGTCTTTGCAATTAAACTTTCACCCAATGGCTTTTAATATTTATGTTTTCTAAAGCACTATACCATATGAACTTGTGTTCTATATATATGTACTATTACATTTACCTATTAACAGCTTTTTGTGCGAAACAGAGAGATTAAATTAAGAGCACAAATTATAAAATATAAATTTAATTATGCTTTGTCAAATTAAAATAAAAATCAACTTCTTATAACAAATGTAATACAAATCAATAAATCATATATTTATAGGTATTATAGATTTGAATTTAATTTTACCATAATTATATTTAATCATTTGAAAAATATTTCTCGGTTTGAATATTTCAAAGTACATCTATAATATACAAATACATACATGCGTACGTGCCACGTATATTATACAGTACAAGAAGAATATATTGCGAACATCACTGATAACTTTGGCTGAAAACGAGAATACCTTGACATGTAACTATTTCAAGCGCATTTGAAAAGGTGCCAGGTACAGGTTGTTCCCAATTAAAATTAGTAATTTGTTAATAAAATACAACTATATATAGAAAAAAATATTAATATACGAATTAAATCAATAACAATAAAAATGGAAAATATGTATTGCATTTGAACAAAGTCATAATTTCTTGGTTCTACAGCGAGTTATTTCTGTTTTTCAATAATCATTATTTATTTTAATACCTATTCAACTATAAATATAATATACACGGGAGCTATACTTCAATAGACAAGATGAACATTTCAGTATCATTCACTGCGCTTAATGTAATAAAAACGTAAATAATTGTTAAAAATATAATAAATATTATCGGTGACAAAGTGCTTCGGTTTATTGCAATAATAATCGGGTACATCATGTAAGCCGTTTACATTTGAATCGTTCAAATTTCTCAATTATTTTGGTTTGAATTTTTTTTTTTTTTTTGCTTAGCATTTTATGAGATTTATTAAATACAAATAATTTCATTTAGAAACGTGAAAAATTTACATTTCGTTCAATAAATGGCTGTATAAAATGGTAAGTGTTTACAAAAAAAAAAAAAACGTTATAGCATTTCAAACGGTTTTGAGTTACAAAAATATAAAATATTTTAATTTGAAATAGCCGTATAATGCACAAGAACCTACATCAACAAAGAAATTGTTTTTTAATTTGTAATTAAAGACAGAAAATGCAATTTTCCCGTTTGTGTCATGAAAAAATTGAATTATCTCATTTCTTTTTACATCCAATAAACTATAAAGTTATTCGTTTTCATCACGAAATAGCTGACGAGTAATATGCAATTATGCGGTCTTTTGAAAGAAAAAAGAAGTTTATCCATTTATGGCTCAACTCAGGAGATATTCCCTAGTTAGTAAAAACCGTATTGAAGTCTATTCGAATTTCTACAATCTTAATAACTATGTAGTAGAGAAGAAAAAAAATTGTATGATATTCATCAAATCTGAAAGGGATAAAAAAAGCAAATCGATTCAACTTTTTCTCGGACGTAATAATTACATTTTAATAGAATTTAAATCGCAATCATCCATACGTAGCTATAGTTTACGTTCACGGTTGTATTGTATTATAGTATCAAAATACGAATATATTTTATATCCGTATACATATACGCACTACGTTGGTATGTATTATTATTCTGTACGGATTCGAAGCTCGAAAAATGTTTAATCCTAACGTTGTAACTACCTATAGATATAATAGTCGTTACTCGAAAGTACTTCAAAACACGCACTAGTCCAGTTCGTATAATATATAATATAATACGTATATGGGTAGGAAGGACGTAGGTAGTCATATAGTGCTTGCCGTTTTCCGCATGATTCATTTTCTGAGCGGGTTAAGTGTATTCGTCGCGCGTATTATACATGTATTATACATATAAATAATACGTGAATATATATATATATATATATATAACCAGCAAAGTGTTAAGACTGGTGTCCTATAGAATACCTAGGCATTCAACTATGAAATGCCAAAAATTAGCAGGTAAAGTATAACATTTATATAATGACTAAAGGTAATCGATAGAATGCCAAACCTTGTGTAGGCACTAGGAAGTGTATACAATTTATGTAAAATTAAACATTAGTTCATATTGTGCTAAATTAATGTACCCAAGTGAAAAGTGCCAAAGCCAAATACAATTGTTTCACGGATAATAGCGGCCTAACACAGTCTATAGAACAGGACAAGGTATTGTCTAATATTCACATGCAAGTTAAAACGTTTACATATAAAAATTGAAAAAAAAAAACAATATTTTATGCCGTTTAAAATATTATGTTGCATCAACTGTAAGCTGCGAATCGCAATAAATGATTTTATAAATTATTAAAACTATTAACATATTTTGATTAAATACTATTCTAAACTTTATACTTTACCTATTATAATATAGCATTTGAATTCTATAGAAATCCTCGGAACTGTATATAGGCATAATTTAAAAAAAAATAAAATATTAAAACTTAATGCATTGACAAATTTTACAATGGATTTTATACCGAATGATTGTACTCAACACTTCGCTGGTAACATATTACGTAATGTCGTAATACATAAGTTAAGTTAGGCACTACCAATCGGGCGCCGAACGATCGGGTCAGGTGGTAAAACGCAAAAATATGTTTATTTTATCTTTAGTCGCGGGAAGCGCAACGTATAATATACCTAACTACATCTCGCTATACGTTAGTGTTTGCAATTAGAATGCGCAAGTAAACTGCACCGTGTGCGTATTCTCCGAGAAAATGCGACCTGCTTTATATAGATATATATGTAGGTGAGACTTCAGTGTGTATACTTTATCTCCCTATGTAGCTACTACTGCTGCTACTGCTACTCTTCGAATCCTGCCATACATACACATACATATAGGTATATAATATACAAACTCACACGGGGATGGGGAAAGGGACTCCGTTTAATCGAGTGAACCATAGAGAGCCAATTTCGCCTCCGCGTAATCCAATATATAAATTACGCGTTGTACATACGTATATATATATATATATATATACTATAATGTACTGTTAACTGGGCGAGAGGTGAAGAGTGACCTATAGGGCCAAAACGACTTGGCACCATTAACCCTTCGGTCATACGCACTCTCGTACACAAACGACTCTGCTGCAGTATACATATTAAGTAAGCAGCGCTGTATACCGTTGTTTCTGCGCCACTATTATAGCCGCTCAGGTCGATATACGCGCGAATTATTAAACATATAATATATTATAGGCATGCTGGAAGCTGGACAATACCAATACAATAATAACCACTATATTATATACAGCGTCGGGTTATTCGTGATAATTTATTATTATTACGACACGTATTAATAATAAATAGTCATGTGCTCAGGCAGCAACTCAAAATCTATCCAAGGGTCGATATTACCAATAGGGCAACGGCGGTTGGTCAAGTATAATTACGCGTCGTTGTCAATTTTTCCTAGGATTTACTACCTATATAAATATATAATAATAATATATAATGTTCATAATCATGATTTTCAAGAATTATCGATTTATATTATCTACTAAACAATATTGACTTTAAAGTTGTGACCAAGTACGCCACTTTTGGGAAGGAAATAAACCACGATTGTTTAACTACCTATGTACCTATGTATTTAATGATTTATTCTATTTTGTATTTATTATATCCAATATTGAGTTAATTTCCAATCCATCCAAGAGTGCTAACTACAACGATTTTAATTAAATTGTCTTAATTGAAAACAGCCTTCAAATTTCACATTAAGGTTTTATTATTATAATATTTAATTAAAAAGAAATATATATACAAAATGTAATTAATATTTATTAATTTATCACTTATTTATTTTTTTAATGATATTATAATATTTAACTCTTTATACACACTTATATATTATAACCATACGCGATAAGCTTATTTTAATTATTTTTTATATGCATATACGCGTTTTTTTATACAGTATAAAAAAAAATTGTGCACTTAAAATTTAAAAAAAATGATATATACCTATATTATATTTTATTTATCATTACTTATAATTTATATTACAATTTTAACCGATGACTAAAATTATATAATCACTATATATACAGTTTACATTGTGTGTTATGTGCAACAGTAAATATGTTCACGTTCGAAAAGGTTTTACTTTTTTAGGCAATGTCATCAGCATGGTCTGAACAGCAAAAGTCATCGAAAATCTGTTGCCTGCAGAATATTTTACGGCACTCACACATCTAAAAATACATACGTGTAAAGTTATAGGTATGGGGGAAAAAAAAGTAAAAATACAAAGCTGCTATTGTTAACGTTGCCAGTGTGTCACTGCATGCTATAACGGAGATGACCTGCAGTGGACTTATGACTACACCTACTTAAATTATATCGGCCCGTCGGACGGAGAAAAAATAAATCGGCAGACGTCGATACGTTACACGGCGGAGTAGCCATAGGGTTTTTTTTTAGTTTTTGCGCATTTTTAAAAGTCCAAAATTTATAGTGTTTTACCAACATTTACTGGAGGCGAACGGCACCCCGGAGAGACGAGCCACGGTGCACGTTCATGGGCCATTTGTTTTAACCTCAACCGCTTTTCCTTATTATAAGAAAAGCCAAAAGACCCCCCCTCCTCCCGCTTGAAACTGCTCAAACTGTTAAGTCTCTTCGGCGAGGGTACACTAGCTATAGTATGCCTCTACACCACAATGCATACCACCTATTATTTGCGGAGAAATTAACGGAAAATATATTCGAAAAAAAAAAGTGTAACGAAAAATTAATACCGGGTTTAGTGTGAATCTTGTCTAGCGAACCCTCGCGCGAACTGTGGTAATAGTCTTAATGGTTAACGGTCCGTTAAGATAATTCCAGACCCATTTCTCCTCTGCTGCAGGCTCATTTTACCCATTTTTTTCTCGCCACTTCTCGTTTACTATGTATATGTTATATTTTGTATACATGTACATAAAACCCATTCCGAATAAATTATAGTAATTGTTTAAAATATTGTCGTTCATCTACTGCAATATTATAATATATATAGTTACTCGATACACTCAAAATGGGGGACGGAAATAATTGTGCGTTTGAAAAAAACGTAACACCGCTCTCAACTGTATACGCGTTTTGAATATAAAAACAAAATGTACATAATAATGTAAATAGTTTATGGGGGATACGCGAACTGCCATCGAAATAAATTCAATTAGTCGTCGGTATAATATACCTAATACCTATGTATTATATATATACACAGATAATATTATATACAAGGGCGAAATATTTTATTTAAGTATATATGCGTATTAACGAGTATGATTAAGTTCATTATAACTTCCGTTTCGCTTGCGCATTAATATATATACAGTTATAAATTTTAAATTTTAATATCAAACAAACTATGAACAACCATACTGTTACATAAGTATACTAATACCTCGACTAATACGTAGGTAATAGTAAATGCGACTCATACCGACTTAATATTTATCCATCGGCAGTATTTATCGAAAACAAATATTTGTTTAATTGTTATTGGTTCTTAAAAATTGCTTTATTATAGGTGTACCTAGACTAATGTTATCACGTTGTATTTAATGAATAACTTCAATACCACCCCCTTGATGTAGAGCAAATGAAACAATAAAACTATACAATTCAGTCTATTAATAAATAAAGAATTCAATGAATGTGGATCATAAATATAAGTTTTACTTATTTATTAACTACCTATTTTAAACAGCTTCATTTTATCTTTTCACTCCAACATATTTTGACATAAAAACTCATAAACATAATTCCTTAAACATTTTTCAACCACGATGTATTAAGTAAATCTAAAAAAAATAAATCCCAAAAAATGTTTTGATTTTATTCTTCAAATTTTAATTCGTTTGTTTACAAACGAATATTTTGGTACCATGTCCACCAGAGAATACTGCATGGACGAAAACATTCTCTTATTTTTAAACTGTCACGATAGAAAACATTCAGCTGTGAGGTAAATGGTTTTATAAAATTATTCTTTATATGAATAGATTGGCTCCAACCCTCTACATTCTCCCCTTTGTTTCTTTAGAATATTTCATTATATGTATAATTAATGTTTACTGCTAACTATTAGTTCATACAATGTTTAGGGTAATTTTTTCTTTTCTCCTGTTAATTGATAACATAAATTAATCAGGAATAAAGTTTTACAAAAGTTTTCAAATACAAAAATAACTTATTATTTTTTTTTTAATACGAAAATTTTTTTTCACATTTATTTAATAAAAAAAAATGCGAGATTTCTAGATCAAATAAAACTCTAAGCTAGAGTGAATTCAAAGGTAGGTGATATTGCTTCATTTGTCTTTTTAATTTAAAACTAATGTACCATAGCTTTCAAAATAAACGTAAGTACCCATTATACAGTTTTTTTTTACATTATAGATAATCGGAAAACTATTGAGAATTCAGAAATTACTTGCTAATAGTACCACTAGACGAAATTCCTTTTTAGAAAACATAGATTTATAAATATCGGAGCACTCCTTCTAGTTGAAATCGTGTGCACAGGCACAAAAAAAATAAAATAATGATAAAACCGAAATAGATTTTTCGTTTCACTCAGAATCTCAGTGTATTAAATATTTTTTAATTAGGAGTGAAGTTAATTTGTTTTATAATACTTATCATTATACTTAAAATTACTCGTAAATATAAATAATATTTAATCTATAAGCGAAATGACGTAGCGGTACTTCGGTTGTAATTTTACATTACAATATGCTATTTAGTATATTGTAAATATACATATACCTATGATAAAATAATTTGTATTCGTTTCACTATTCTAACTTAATTTTTAAGTCCTATAAAATGATATATGTACTTAACATGATTTTAAATTTTTTTAAATAGAACACAGTTTAACTATCAAATATGTTACATTCATTCATTGACGATTATAAAAACCAATAAAATACTAGACATTGAATTTAATGATTTCTTGACTTTTTGAAATCTATATTATAATGATGTTAATATATTTATTAACTTGTTGAATTCTATATATGAACTTAAATTGTTTTCAAGTTTGCTCGAAACAACGATGTAGAATCAAAATTATGTTCGATTATAATGTATATATTGTTATTTGTTTTATGTGCACCCAGCTTAAATACAATTTTTTAAGTTAGATTCTTAGATTTATAGTAACTTTAAAAGTCCTTGTCAGTTCTCTAAAATACTCTGTAGCCAATAATGGATAGCTACTTTTGTGGTATTTTTCCTGATGTGGTTTTTATTCAATTTCTCTCTACTCCCTATCTCTACCGAAGGACAAAATCAATCGGACGTTTCTAGTGTAGTTTTTTCACTCATCCCTTTTGTCTTTCCATCGCCCTCTTTCCTGTCAACGGATCATGGTTATCCATTGATTCTCTGGGGAAATCAACCACAAGAATTGCAATGGTCAATGAAGAGAAAGAGAAGAGAGAGAATGAGAGGGGGAGAGAAAGAGAAGAAAACATGGGGATGTATCAACAAATCCTAGTACGGTAATAATGTCTAATAATAAAGTGTCATTGGAAAGGCATCTCGCCTTAAAGTGAAATCACTGATTTACCAATCCCAAGTGATAAATCTTTTCCAAGTATACGGTTACCTGTAACGTTGTAATCGTACACACTGCACTTGGATTATAGTATAAATTGAATATCCGAAAACTCTCAATAATAAAAATATTTGACGATTGGAAAGAATTTGTTTTAGAAAATCTATCAATCTTACGAGAAACAGGCACTATACTATATAAAACGATTGCAGTGTTATGATAAAAATTTCCCGAGAAAAAGACTTAGTACTATGGAATAAAGTTAAATAATGAATTCGTGTACTGACTTTAAGAGTAACTTCGTTATCACAATCGAAAGGTATTTAATTTTAACATTTAAAATCGAAACAATAATAATAATCTTCTAACGAGTACCCATACTCTGTTTTAATAATTATTTCATAAAATACATTTAATGAATAAAAAAAATGTATGGTGTAGATAGATACAAATGTATAGTATAATTAAAAATTATATTCTTTTATTTCAATATTATTTTAATAAGCTTGTGTTTTTCATCTCGGTTTTCAAAAATACATAAATCTAACATAATAAAAAATGATTATCATAATTTCACTGCCTATTGTTATCTTTGTTAATTATTATGATTTGACAAACAATATGTAAATCCAACAGTGAATCATGTTGAAAACATGTTCGTATAGTATCCATTGTATACAAACAACGCTGCCTATTCAATTTCGATTTGAAGAAATTTGAATTGTATATAATTATAATGCAAAATTTAAATTTACAATTGGAATAATCTGAACAAAAATATTAGTTTTACTAAATTTAATAAAATATTTATCTAAGAAAATTAAAATAAATAAATTTTGGAATAAGTTTGGTCTTAAAATTTAACAAAAAATAATTTTTATATAAATAAATGTTTATGCTACCTATATACTATGTTAGCCTAGACTGTCATTACAATAATTCACACTAGTAGGTATTAAAATATATTTTTAATATTTTAAAAATTACCACAAAATTCAAACTCATTTAAGATCATATAAATTTATTAATTTTTGTTTCATCTTTTAATTCATAAAATCATAGTTTGCGAATTAAAATATCGTAAATAATGTGATTGAGATTATATAAAAACTGTTAACATGACATGCATACCCATATAAAAAGTATATTATATTGTATACCTCTATATGCATTTTGTGTAGAACTGTTTCAGAAAATTATTATGCTATTAATACTCTGAAATGTTAACTAACTGAAATGTTATACTCTAGAGTCAACTTATGGCCAGCAGTAGGAGTTGTGGGATAATCGCGATGTTAGAATTGTAACTCTCAAATTTTCTAAAAATACCATGACGCGTCAAACAAGTCATCTAAGATCACAGTGATATAATATGATGATGATTATTTCTGTTTAAATAAATAATTTTAATTGTTACACTGTATACTTTACGTTGAACCATAACATCTATACATCGTATAGTATGTACATTTTACTATTAAATATTTAATCGACTAACAAAATTGAATTGAATGATATTCCGTAAGTTTTGATTTTATTTTATTTTAAAATTAGTAACACAACAACAAAAAAGGACAGATTGATACTAATTCCAAATAATTTCAATTAAATATATATATATATTATGCTTCGAAAAAATAGCTTATAAAAAAATTGGTTACAACTTAGTAATGTTTTGTATGAATTTATCACTGTATCAATACGTATTTAAAAATAAAAAAGAGTAATTGTATGAGCCAATGATATAATATTATTGAAGTTTATCTGAATAAAATAAAATTCTAATATCACACATATCAGTTTCAAAACTATGACTCTGCGATTGCCAGAATTGAGGTTCTACAGTAAACATCATGCATACATATTTTTTCAAACTTAATGATTATTTTATAATATTTATTGGAACTTTAAAATAATAAACGATTTTAAATTGTATCCACTATAGCTGTACATTAAAATTTGTACAATACAATATATCCGAAAAATGTGCCTACTATTGTTACGTAATTCAGTATAAAATCACTTGTAGCTATGTTTACAAATAATTTTAAGATATTTGGTTAGAATTTTTAGTAAATTACAGACAAATTGTATGTCTGTGAGACTTTGAATTGCACTGACTTGTCACATTTTGCTATTATGACTACTGGTTAGTAGGTTAGCGGTTGCTGGAAATATTATTTTGAATTACTTAACCATCGTTTTAGAAGTGTTTTATATTATTATATTGCAAGAATGTGAATTTATTATGTTTGCGAAACATAAATTAAAATTTATTTTAATCTTTCTATACGTTTTAGGTGTTTATAGAATATGTCCCGTATGAAATAGAGTACATATTATATTATATCGGACAATATTTGAATACATCATTGATAATCATCGAACCTACAGATACGTTTAGTCCGTTTAGATGAAAATACGATATAAAATAATAAATCATACCGTATATACGTTTAATATTGAAAAATATTTGGCCGGAGGAAGATGAGCATATTTTTCTTTAGTTTATTCCCCCTCCGTTTGAAAGACACGTCATTTACGCGTGCACCAAACGCTCAACCGGTGGAGAGTGTATTTACAATAAACATACTGCAAAATTAATATATTCGTTGTCGTCATAAACGACTTGTGGGGACGATTTCGTATATATTCTGCCGTGTTGCGCCGAGCGGTACTCGTATACCTAATGTGTATACATAACGAGGCCACCGCGGAGGAGAAAACATATTATATATCCTCTTGTCCCGCCGATCCCTTAATGAATAGCAATTAATATTTATATCTTTATGCATGCATAATAATATGTGCGTGTGTTCGCGTGTATATACACCACCGTAATGTGTACATTATACGCGTCGAGTGAACACAATATCGCGCGTGGGGTTATTATATTATTATTTGTTGTTGTTTTTTTGTTTATTTTCCACAAACAAAGCAGCACGTATATTATAATATTATACTCTCATATTCCGCTGCAGTATATGTACCGCAACGAAAAATAATAATGTTTATTATTCACACTTAATTTAATTTAATATTATAACGTTTGTTTAATACCTAATATTATCAGATTAAAAAACAATTATATGCCGACACTTTATACATCATACCTACACTGTATTTTTATACGACTAATTCAAAACGAATGCGAGACTGAATGAAATAATAATTACAATATTTTCTTATCTGTTTCAATATATACTTTTTTTTGAGCAGATGATACCTATATAGACATAGTACCTATATAATATATACCGTATATACTAATCAAAAGTCGAGAGACGTCGTTTAAAAGAACATCAATTTCACAATGACGGCAGGATTGCAGGAGTATAATATAATCAACGGACGCATTAGACTTTCTTCGAAGATGCGGAAAACGAATAATAATACATAATAATGATTATATTTATTGCCCATGTTATTCTGATGAGCCTCGCGTAGAGTACAAAACTACAAAAACGTTTATTATTATTATTAAATTAAAATTGCTCGACGCATTTTTCGGTATTAACATTTTGCGAGAGAACGTGATCGTTTTGTATTCAGTATGTGTGTGTGGCGTTTTATCATTATAATTCAATTTAAACAGTTGTAGACAGGTACCCGCCGGCAGCAGTTATTCGCAATGGCTGCGTATAAAAACTAGCACATTGTTGTTTTGGTGTATGACTGGTGGGTAGGGGACAGCTAATGACTGATGCTGAAATCCAAGTCATTAAACAGCACTTTTCCACGGTGTGCATTTAGGTTTAGATGATCCTATTGCTTGAACTTTGTCCATATATTTTTAGCCAAAATGCAGAGGAGCAGAGGAGCAGTTCTACAATTTCGAGTGTTCTCTGAATTAACGGACAGGTATACATTTTTTTCATATTAAATCACTGGCATACAGTATTCTAAAAATAAATTTACATAACTAAATAAACTCGTTTATAAGTATAAAGCATAATGAATCTTATGCCTTTGTATATTTTATATTGATTACTTATTGAACTCATTAAAAAGTAGGTGTTATTGTAAATTATAATAATAATAAATATATAAAACTCTATATTGGCAAATATTAGATACAATTATATTAATTGGTGCGTTATTTAAGTTTCCAATAATATAAGTAGACGAGTATTGTAAAGCAAAACAAGAAGTTTTTAAAATAATTTTTTTGTTCAAAATTACTTTTTCAAGATTTAAAATCTATACGCATAAAACTACAGTATCACTCAAAACTTCGTCTTATATAAAAGTATAAACACTAAGAAATATAGTTTTTTCCCCATCTTCTATACAGAATACGAACTGCATTCGTTCAAAGATAAATAAAAAGATAATAAAGAAAATAAAGAAAAAAGTTGGCAAATATAAGTTTAACTTGTATAAATAAATTGTTAGTTGATCACAGTTTTCATTTGTGGAAATATGCCCAATGGTGCACAGTCCCATAGGTATGAAAAAGATATATTGAACATTGGATTACTCATTATTACGAATATTAAAATAATGTTTCGTAAACTGGAAGTGTGTATATTATTATACCTATTAATAAATTCTTTACTTTTTTCTATTTATAAGTTTCAATATTAACTGTTTAATACATTATTGACGTGAACGAATTTGAAAACACAAATAATTATATCCGTTTGATGACTTCCATTTCGTTTGATTTATAAGTAGCAACATTAAATTCCGACTGAATAATATTATTTCTTCAATATCTTAATTAAGCTGGTTCCCATTATTAATATACAGACAGTAATAATTTCTATAATTAAAACCTATAGAATAAAAAAAATATAAAAAAATAATGCTAATTTCCAAAAATACGTTTTAATTGAAATAATATCACCAAAGATTAAAGTGAATTGGCTAAATAGTAAATTTAGGAAAAACATAGGAATAATATGGATATAAAGAATTATTGTCCATTCTAGATTTTTAGAACAAAAGTAGGGAAAAATGCATCTTTCATCTACTGCAGAGTTATGAAAGTATTGTGTATGGTGTGAGGTTTTGATGTCACAAATACAATATTGAGTATATTGTATGTGAAATTTAAAAATCGCAATAAAATAAGTTATAGCAATGATATATTTAGCAATAAAAATATTTTACATGTGCAGTTGACACCATACCATTATTCACATAATTGGCATCAGAGCTTTACGACTCAATAAAGAATTGTCGTGTAATAAATTTAGTATGAGTATGAAATGGAAACAATTTTAAATTCTCGAAACTATGAGTTATGGTGAATGATTTAAACCGGATTTAGAGCATTTGATCGCATTCGTATTTCGTAGACATCTGTGCACCAATATAATATTAAATTAATATGCATGCCTATTCATAAAATTTAATTTATTTTTTTTTATATAAAAAAAAATCATTATTAATATTCGTCTTTATATACTAATCACGCAAAATGATCTGAAAGTTTACAGAAGAAAACAGTAATGTTTTTTTGAATGAAAAAAAAAAAGTTAATCCAGATTTTCGTGTGCTAACATGTTATGGTGAGGATTGAATATGGACGCGATAAAATTATTTGATGGACGGACAATTCATGACTCTGGATGATCCAATAAATTACTGTATATAAAATTCTTACAAATGATAAAATACCTACATTTATAATCATGACTATAAATGTCTTAAGGAAGATGATCGTTTACAATATTTTTGAGGAGCAGACACCGAAACACGCGCTTAGTGTGGCGTTTACAGTGTGAATACTGTAAACTTATAAATTAATATCATCGTAATATTTACATTATACGCATAACATTATAACTATACATTTGTTTTTACGTTCTTAGTATACGCTCGAGCGAGGGGGTAAATTCCCCTTTCACTCACTCTCTTTTCGATGCACCACCACAGTAATGTTTATTATAATGTGTACTAAACACTAAACACGTATACAATCATTAAATTGTATAATTGTATTATATTGTAACAAAATTATAATATTATATACTATTATTGTTTTAATAATAATGTAATGCACTCTTTGTGGGTAAATGTAAGTATTAAACATTCCAGATAAACGAGTATTTTATGCGAATTAAAATAAAACGAAAGTAAAAATGGTTCAAGTTCTCATAATATTTCGTTTTTCGTAAACACTAATATTACCGTAAAAGTCAGGACTATTTGTTCTCAGCTAAAGAGACACACACTAATATGATAATAGCATGCATATATGTGATATTGCAATAAACCATACTAACATATACATTGTACATATATACACAACGCCGGCCGCGGTAAGCTGTATAATGTAGTATGAACATTTTGCACCCGATACGAGAAAAATGAAAAACATATCGTTCGAATACATTTCGACCTCGGTAATGCGCTGACTAAATCCCCGGGGGACATGTATTTACAATGAAACGGAAAATGCATTATTCTTCAGTGTATATTTAAGTATGATTAAAATTTGGTTCACAACTTTTAAATGTGATTTATAAAATCTGGACGAGGAAAAAGTCGTAATTAAAAAATGTATATAAAAGTATTCACATGTTCTGCTGCAGTTTGTAGCAGGTAGGGGTAGCTTTAGGATTTTATATTTAAATTGGATTACACGAAAATAATTATGTTTCCAATACCTACGTTACTAAAATGTGATGACAATTATTTACTGCGAATGTACATGTAAATTGCATGGAATCACACGCTCCGACAATTGATGACTCTTATTAGAGATATAAGGCAACAATTATGTATGTAATATAACCCATATGATATAAAAATTGTATTTCCCTTGGTTTTTTTTCACATTTTAAAAATATATCCCACCTACCGTGGGGCAAAAAGAAAATCTTTAACGTTCTTCTGATGACAATACGATAATAGAGAAAATCCCCATTCCTAAAACCATAACGAGATTTGGGATTTCTTTTCAGGGCAAACGGTTTATTTTCCAAATAAACTATAATATGATACGCAATAATGTTTCAAAAAAAAAGTAATTTAAACATTTTCAAACTATATGACATTAGATGTGAATAACATACAAGTCAAAAACGATTTGTCTTAATATAACCAATAATTAAGAGGTTCAATTTTATATTAACCCCAAAGAACACGAATGATATCAGTTTGTATTGTCTATTATTTAGAACCATCAATACAGGACTGTATTACAAAAGGTTGTTTGTCCCCATAGTGTTAACGAAATATCCTAATTGTGGGGAGATAAAACAAAAATAAAATGACCCATACGGTCATACTGAAGTTAATGCTATTACATACCTATGACATACCACTAAGTACATATTATGTATACCATATACATATATAATAAAGAAAAATTCTAAACTACCACTTTGATTACAATTTGTTGAATTACGTTTCTACATTTTACTTAAAGTAATTGAATGACGTTGGAGAATAATATTATTAAAAAGGTTTTTCTTTATGCTTCCCATGTCCTGCAAAAATGCTATGGATGAAAAATGAAAATTGAATTTTCGAATGCCATACTACAGTAAAGTGACGTTTGTGGACAAAATATTACTGAGAACCCTTTTATAAAAATTGATTTTCACCTGTCTAAAATAAAACTCTGGTTGGATGAGATGTACTGTATTCCTATGGTCGAACTCAATGCAAACTTCACCCCCACAATAATTCTCAGACACACATACGTGTAGGAAAAAGAAACTCGTTTAAAGAATTGAAATTTCAAAGTAAACACGACGTAATTTTTAGTGATTTTTTAGTTTAGGGTAGTGTTTATGAAGTATGAAATAAAATCTCTCAAGCTATTGAACTATTAAAATATTACTATGAACTGACGATGTACTATTTTTAGGTTCAGATTCCGGTTGATGAAAAGGAAAAACCAACTTATTTTTACGAATCAATCAAATTTTTGCAAAGTCAAATACTATTATATTTAGTAAATAGTATGCAAATGAATAATATGAACTGGTATCTATTACGATGATGCAATACATATAATATTTTGAGTAATGTATATAATCCGGATAGAGTTTGTTTCCTCATCAGGATATTATAAACATTGCTAATGTGTTATTTGTCCAAGGTCATTCATACTAGGAACAATTTAAACTGAATAGATCGTATTTTGAACGAAGCAATATCACATATCCCCGGATATTTACTGAATATGTTGTTCAATAATGAAAGCGAATGATGATGTTTACTAACCCCTAACCATCGTCCATCTGTGTAGGTACACTGAATGTCTATCAAAATTCAAAATAATATGGTTGTAACCTTTCATTATACGTGCGTGCGTGCGTGCGTGCGTTCGTGTGTGTGTGTGTGTGTGTGTGTGTGTGTGTGTGTGTGTGTGTGTGTGTTTGATATTTGTATTGTATTATATTGGACATGTTTGTAAACAAATGCTACAAGAAGAATTATACATTTGCTAAAAATCCATTAAAGTAATCAGAATTTATTAAACGTACAATATTATTAATATTATTCGTAAAGTATATAAAATTTGATGAAAAATAGTAGGAAAATATAATAATAAATAATCACTATAAATTACAATGCCACGCTAATGTTAATTATCAAAATATCAACCGATCGCTTTTGTTATGGATAGGGTGCAGCGTTTATAAAATACAACTTTGTGATCTCCATAATTATTTACCTCCAAATCGTATGTTGGTATGTTACACGATGATTTTTGATTACAAACATGATGTCTACAGGCCTGGCAGCATAATATAAATAAGCGGAATGCCGTATAGAATAAAGTCCAGACTTTGATCATAATAATAAACGAATATTAGCTGGGTAACTCCTATACATTAACACTAGATAATTGAAGTTTACTATATTTATTCGTGCAATTAGTCTAAATTAATAGTGGTTTGCAGCCGATATCAAACCGTTCCTTCAATAATTAATAACGGCTAATACGAATTCAATATGCATCACTATACATTTATACGCATCGTCTAGGGACATGTAATAAAGGTAATGATAATATCATACTATATAGCAAACCAAAATAAATAACCATCAACCAGTATATTATGACAACAAAAATAACAATTATTTGTCATTATAAACCTACACTAATATATTACAGTATTGGATATAACGCATGTGGACGAACGACTAGATTAAAGGTTCTGTGTTCTCACACACTGCTGCGATACCGTATCGCGTACCGCAGCAGTGGGTGAAAACCTTAATACGAATTTTGGCTATTATATAGTCAAATAAATAATCATTTAGTATTTATAAATAATATCTCTCTTCATTTTGAATTTTATCGTTTGAATACATTTTTATGTGTATCATGTGTATAGTTTATCTAGTATTACGACCCGAGTAATCATTTTAATCACTGATAAAGTTTCTTCAGTATTTGAAAAAAAAAAAATTGTAAAAATTTAAGCGTCCCTAAATTATTACACAGATTGTTGTATTAATTATTTCCTCAAATTGAAATTATAATAAATTATAGTAAAGACAATTTGTTACAATAGCACAGCTCTTAAGACTGTTATTGGACTATGCATACATAAGTAAATTAAATTCTCGTTTTTTGGTGCAATGTTAAAATAACATATTATCTATATAAATATATAATTTTTTTTTTTTTTTTGAAGGTCAATAGTTTTCAACAACTTAAGGTCAATGAGTGGTAATATGTTAGTAATATGGTAGTATGGTGCTACAGGAGTTTTTGTGTTTGTTTGTTTGTGTGATATACAGTGAGGAGGTGTTTGCCCTATTGGCGGTTCTCTGAGGGTGAAAACCCCAGTGACCTGGTTCAAACTGGTGGGTGGTGATTATGTGTGTTAGACAGTCACCTTATCTTATCTATTATGTATTAAAAAAGTAAGGATTTATCTCGTCATTTTAACTTTTACTATTATACGCTATTATCCACCGAACATGATTTTGCTGAGACTTGTCGGGCAAAAATATCTTTAACTAATATAACCTCGTGATTAATAAGTAATTAAGTATGTAGATTCCTATATAGTTCCACATTACTAATCTATAAAATGTTAATTATCGTTTTCGATCAATTTGCCTTTAGAAATCCTTATAATATACCTGCTACATAAGATGATCCTCATAGAAAAGTAAAAATAATTAATTAATCGAACTGGGGCTGTGATATAACATACATTATTACAAATTTACGACGATCGATAATTAAACTATCTTTACCGTTTACACATTTTTTCCGATTTCCTTATTTCCGTCACGTGTCTATGTCGACCGTTAGATATTTTTTCGCCTGAGTGTGTGTATGTGTGTGTGTGTGTGTGTGTGTGTGTGTGTCCATAACCTAGACGAGGACGTTAGACGTCCAACAGCGGTGGCGGAGGAAAAACTCGGCTTATAAATTGGTGGACTAAACACATATATATGACGGTAGCGGCGAAGAACTCGCGACGCGTTACCTACCTACCTACCTACCTACCTATACCTACCTACCGACGTCTCGCGCTCGGGGAAAGGAGAGCGAATACGTCGCGCGTGCGTCCGCGAAGGGTACCGCGCCACATAAATCAGCTCCAGTGGCCTTTTTATTTACACGCGCGCGCGTACCCAAGGAATACAAATAACCGACATTTTTGAAGGCACACTGCAACGATGCCCATGGGGGAGTGCAGTGTATACACTGTCGGGCGGGCGGGAAAAAAAAGAAAAAAAGTAGGACACGTTAGGGACGGCCGCAGAAGAGACCCGCAGGTGCACTCGTACCTATGTGTATATAGTGAAAACGCACGCTTCGAAACAAAGAATATCATCCCTCGGCCTCTGCAACGACGACGCAAGTCCCGGACCGGTAACAAATTAAACAGTGACCTCTCTATCACTCGCTATTCCTCTCCGTGCATGCCCCATCCGTGGTATACCATTATAGGTATACTGTGCGTACGCGTACATACACATAATATATCATGTCAAAGTCGGACAAGTTACTGAATTTTAGCGAATGAACAAATTACATGATACCATCGTTCGAGTTGTACAAATTACTATACTGAAGTTATTTAGTTACTGTAAAATTACACGGAAAAACGTATTATTGTGTCTGACGTTGAAATATATTATTTAATATTTTTTTTCTTTTATCAAAGTTGGTAGAAAATTTAATTTACTCAAAGTTAATTGTATTATTATTATTGTTAATAATTCAGTATAAAGCAACTATAACTATTCTTGTTTAGGAAACAAAGCCCAAAAAGATTAATTAGGAAAATTAATAAACACTCGTTAAAGGTGGTAAAAAAGAAAATCACTTATTCAAATACGCTTTAAATATTATTATGAGTTGTTTCCACTGATCAACTGAGAAAGAAAAATCTCAAGTGTTACGAGAATACGAAAGGAAATAAAATCACCCATAATCAACAAAGTTTTCTCGTTTTCATAACTTTCTATCTATATAGAGTATATTGTATAAAGTTGCAGTTCAGCGTTGACGTACGTTCATACTGGCACAGGTATGTATACAATAGTGTAATTATTATAATGTAATAATATCTCCCTATCCCCGGCACGCTGTGTGACCAACAAAGCCTAACACTGCGTTTTCTTTCATGCCTTTCCATACTCGTGCGTAGGCGGATACGCATTTATTATTATTATTATTATTATTGTCATACGCATATACATATTACATGTGTGTAAACACACAAATATATTATTGAACACAGCATTCACACATAATGCGCATAGATACTTATATGGGTAGTGTACGATAAATTCGAATAGGTATATTGTAACTGCGCAGGGATATAAGTTTTACATAATCCTACCCTTCTACACACCACGCTGCTATGTATAACTTCCACGCGGGCTACCACGATGGTAGACTTACTCCTCGAACAAAACGCCTGCGAGAACGGTCAAGGCCCCGAAGGTCTTTGCTCGACTCGACTATAATAATATTATCTCTGTTTTGTATGTACTGTGTAATATAACAAAAATGTATATGCACATGCATGCGTGGCGGACTTGAGTGAGTTAGAATTTACAACTTATACGCATAATATACTATATAATGTGATATACACCTACGTTATACAATATACATAGGTATACAATTCGTGTTTATCCACACATTATACATAATACGTCTACATGGTAGGCCGAGATGTTTATTTGTGCGTTAGCAGAATGTGTTAAAATGATACGGTGCAGCATACGCACAATAACGCAGATCGAACATACACGTGTATGATTTATAGTTAAATGTATGAATATTAATTCATGTTAATATGTTTCATTCGTAAATAGTTTATATAGTTTACGTCACTATATTATTTTTGTTTGATGCATTTGAATGTGTTCGTACTTTCTACGGTTCTTTATAATACATATAATATAGTGTCGATAATTCCAAATATATATTATTATATTTCATTTTATCAAAAAATATTAGATGTTCATCATGATATTTGACGAAAAATAAAATAAAAAACATATTTATTATATAAATACTCAGGTTATATATGTACAGGATCACTATATAAACTATATCATGTAGGAAAGCAGGGTTCGCATCCACAATTTACATAAAAGAAGCAGGAGAAGTTCATTACACAAATGTGACTTATGGTAAATAAAAATAAATGTGCGGAAAGGGACACAGAAAATGATCAGCTATATCTTCGTCCTAGTAACTATATCGTTGACATGGGAGGCTAGGTAAATCGAACTTATCGGAAATCAATTCTCTTAAGAAAGTTGAACTAATTTGCACATCCAAGATGATAATTTTTCTGGGTAAATTTAAATATCGATGGAGATAAATATTACATCGGATTAGTGTTTCCTAAATCAATATAATAATAAATAAATATTTGAAATATAACTATGACATATGAATATATGCTACGTATATAACATGTAGGTATTGTTATTTATTATTTTTGGTTCTCTTTTCTCTTATACATAATTCTTCTTCTTTTCAAAAAATGTCCAAAGAAATTGAAACAAAAATCATCCATTATTACAAATATAATCATTAATGGTATCACCTTATATATAGAGATATTAATTGGGATATATATATATATAATATGAAGATAGAAAAAGAAATGGAAATATACCGGTTTGTTTTGCCTATTATTGAGATTTGAAAAGACATAACACGATAACTGCGTGGTGAGAAGGTTCATATATATACACACACACACCAGAATATTTTCACAACCATTTCATACTCGATGGCGGTATCAGGTTATTTTTTTTTTCTTTATTCTACGGAAAATCTCGCGGATCTGGCGATTCAGAACATAAAAAAGTATTGAAAAAAAAAAAAAATACTTCTACGTGACCGTTTTACAAGAAACTTCCGGCATGGCTTGAATATCATAAACGAGCTAGTAAAAACCCTATTGATGCTTATGCTTGCGCACCGATGTCTTTTTATTATCGTTTCTCCCGTATTTGTCCGCTAAATAATTTCGTCCCCCTTCGTTGCCCGCTGGAATAGGAAATTATTTTTGAAATATTGACGTTTTATAGACGATTTGAGGTGAATCTAAATGGGATTTAATAATAAATAACCAAGATACTTTACAATATGTATGTTACACATTTGTATTCGTATATATACTACATGCAATATACAAGTATATGGTTATTCGCATGGCGTTTGAGTTAAATATCGTCAACGGTATTATATGAAGATTTTCTACTTGCCCTAATTATAGATTTTACATTCGATTGCATTTATACTTAAGCTAAAATGTTAAATAGTAATTACTAATTACTTACATGTATTATGAGTGCAGATATACAGCTCTTACAGTACATAAAAAGTCATTTACTATTTTTCATTGAACTTACCTGAAAAAAAAAAGATTTCAATTAGTTTTACTCGAAATAAAAATCATTAAATAAATATATAATATTGTTTAAAATAAAAATAAAATAATTTTGTTTTTTCTTACAATCAGGAATGATTGGTTTCATTTAAATCTCTGGGATACTATAGAATAATTCACAAAGTTTTGAGTATTGGTGTTAGTTAGATTTTGTGTAATCTTAGATACATAAATATATTATTATAAAACATAACTATAGGTGTAGGTAATAAAAAAAAAATTTGATCTCAAAACAACGATGACACCATAACTACTAAACATTTTTTTTTGCGAAAATAAACAATGGAATATATTCTGTATATATATCTAAATATATATTATTATATATTATATAAATATTATAATATATATAATATATATAAATATATATAATATATATTATATAATATATTTTGTATATATGTATCTAAATTTAACACCACGTTATAATATAAATTATACCACTTAAACTTTTGTTGTAAACAATAATGTTTACCTACATAGTGAAAAGCAAGGATTTGATTATTTTCATAAAATTACAAATATATATTATATAAATACAGAATCACTCAACTCATTTTAATTTTTTAATGCAACCATAAACATTTAAATACAATTATAAAACGGAAAAATATAATCTCGTTTTATATGAATAAAAATTTAAAAAACAAAGTTTTAAATTATCTTAAATATTTAATAAATATATAAAAGCGTAAATGCACCTGAGAAACCATGAAACGTCAAGAAACCGTTTTAGGAAGACATGTATTCAATTAAATTAATACTATACTAACTGAAAAAAATTTAATTCAAAATAGTAACATAAGGCGCACAATAAAAAAAAAAGTGTACTCCGGGAGGATTTACGATGAATTATTCAGGGATTGTCATAGAAAACTCGGCGGATTGCATTCGCGTGCCGTTTCTACAACGTCATCGCATATCATAACTTGTATAGATTATATTATATGCTTGTGCTCGTCGAAACAAAGCGTAACGATACAGAGTGGCATAATTAATTAGCAAATGGGCTGTCCGAGTTCATGAAGTTTACTTAATAGATTTGTGAAAACTATTAAAACTTTTATGTGCATACAACATACACTATGAATACATACTATATTCATGGAAATAACAACGTTTTGCAAAAGTAATGAGAGCGCTACTGCGGTGTTTTGAGTCTCGACGCGCCAAGTCACTATTAGTACAATATTATTAGTTAATACATTATTGTTTGTTTCTGCCTCCGCCTTCCTTCCGATTGATCATTTCACTCAGAATAGGTAAAGGTCTACAGATGGTTTGATTACGTTTACTCGTCGATAACATGTGTATCAATTATGTCTACAATATTATAACATCGACCCCTAAAACTTCACCTACCGAGCTGGATTTCCAACCTTTCCACTCAACACTACACTTTCCACGAAATAGACAATTTGGTAATTCACTATACGTCGATTCTTCTACATGACAATCTCGAAGTTATTATTTCGATTAGACAAAGTGCATTTTGTAAAATAGACTATTACGTAAACCTAATATAGATACTTAAACAATTTCTATTTTAACGAGCATAACTATGACCCACACATTGAATAGAAAATTTCAATAACGTAGCTTATCGACTGTGGATGGTTAAAAATTATTATTACTAATAATTTTTAAATTTTTTATTAGTTTCATAAGACAAATAACAAATTAATTCGTTTCGGAATAACAATGTATGCATTTCAAAACTTTTTTGCTAAGTTGTCAAATATTTTTATCGGTTTCTTAGCGTAGAATACTAAATAATATATAAAGAATACTAGATATCTAATTACTGTAATTTATTGACTACAAAAATAATCCAGTTGTGGTAACAGATTAAGCCGTACATTGAACAATTATTTTCTAGAAATTTGTATATTTCGGATGGTAGAGATTAATTCTTGGATTCAATCTTCCTAATATATATTAACAATAATTCCTTTAACACATAAGTTGTATGTAAAAATACTTATGTAGTATTTATTTTATATCCAGCGTCAAAGGGGGTTGTTTATTATTCGTACACAACAATAATTTGCAATTTTCACGAGCAATGTTCGAGAAGTATTATTGTTATCACAGAAAACAGTAACAAAACTATTTCATTACAATATATAATATATAGAAAATATACGAGAAAACCACCTAAAAAATCGTATAATTCAAATAAAGAGCAATGATTGTTTTGTTTATTCTATTATGTAGGTGTCCATTGAAAAATAACAATTTAAATAATCTATGTGGATTATTTATACAAATCGGGTGACTTTTTTAAGCATAAGCATCGCTCGTTTCCAAATTAAATTGATGTGTTTTTGAGAAAATTGTCTCAGCATCACTTTGAATCATTTATACGTAATATCTTAACATTAGTTTTGCGGCATTTAATTAGTTATATAGTTATATGATTTATAAAACTATCTAAAGTCCATATGTAGTATGGAATACATGGACAAGGAGTCAGTTGAATTTTTACTTAATTACATGTAAATAATTATGATATGAAACTTTTTTTCTATTTGAATTTCTAGAAAATGATTCTGTTTCAAAAAATGAAATCAATAAAGTAAAATTTAAGAAAAATATACTACGTTATAGAAAAATTTGTTAGACCTGAAAAGATTTGCAAAAAAAGTTGTGAAGTAATGACTTTAAAATGTATATGCCCACATTTTCTTGTTAAAAAAAATTTAAATTGACCAAAAAAGTGATTGCTGTAACGTCTGCTAAAATAAATCACCCTATTTTTACTATAATAATTATATCAAAGAATACCCAGTGTTTTTATTTTAAAAATTGTATATAAACAATTTTGAGCGCTAACAACGACGATAATGCGTAGTATATATATAAAAACGTATTACATACGAGTCTAGGTCGAGTTTGTGTACGTTTTTCCCGCCATTAAAAAACTACACACCGCGCCTTTATTATGTGTCGTGCGCCCGTAGGTATACATATAATATGCGCGTGGCTGGATAACGAGCGGATTTGACGCCAGGCAGGGCTCGGAATAGACGTTATAATAATATAGACTACTACTGTACAGAGAAAAAAAAAACCCAGAGTGCAAGAGTAAACAGACAAAATGGAATAGCGCCAAAAGATATTTTATATTTTTTTAATGTTCCTATATCGTCTCTCGTCACAGACCTGTTTATCTTGGATTTCACCTTTGGTAAGGGAAAAAAATACACATATATATAAACACCCACCTAGACGCATACTCATACGTATATAAACGGGAGCCCGTGACGGACGGGTAAGGAAAAAATATATTTCGTCGGTTTTCTTATCTTTGGCCCATCCATCCGCCATCCACTACCCCTGCGGACGCGCCTCGCAAAGTAACTGCATTATTTACGAAGGGGAGCGAAGGCGAAAAAATAAATATATATCACCGTATAAAAGACTGTATGTACAGTGCCACGTGATGGTTTTTGTGGCAAAAAAGAAAACGTGTCAAACGAAGCGTTTATAAAAGCATTACATACACACGCAAGCACACACACATTCATTACGGTGGAAAAGCATATAATGCAAAGGAATGTAATTTCTCATATTATTTCGGGGGGGGGGGGGCAATTTCCAAAAATGTTGTTAAATCGAATTACTACTGTAATATGCAATATTAACCCTGCATACTACCAATATTGATCCGTATACATTATGCATCGATAATCATCAGAAAATAAAATGTATACCGACCTTATGTTATGTATTCACTTGACATTTAATTTATGCTACACCTATAATGCTTAATCGTACCTAATTCGTTTTAGTGGCTTATTGATGGGATAAATTTTGAGTCCTCAATCTACCACTGTACCACTGTATACTTAAAATACACTTATAATGTTGATAATTTTTTATTTTTCACTTCGTTATCAATACACTAACAGCCAAACAGCCAACATTATTGAATTAAAGTGTATCACAGAAAACATTCGATTAGGATTTTGTATCTGAAATGCAAAATCCTAAACATTTCTGAAACAGATACCTAATATTATGGAAGTACGTAATTTTTTTGAAAAAATGATGGTTTCCTCACAAAAACTAATAATCAAATTCTTATATTATAAGATTATTAAAATAAATCTAAAATATCCCTGAAAATTCTAGCAGTTATTGAAAATTATGTATACCTATTAGCAACATCACAATGAATCAAACGTTAATAATAATTTAAGATTTTATTCATATGGACATAACACAATAACATAATTTCATAATACATATATTATATAAATTAGAAAAAATTGTAGGTACATTATACTCGTAGACTTATTATATATTGTATCTTTTATGTTTATTGTTATCTCAAATGATGCATGTTCAAAAAAGACCCAGCCCGTAAATTAAATAAATAAAGAAATAAATGTTTTACAAGACGTCAGTGTAAAATTACACGATCATAATGGGCGATTGAAGAACTCGATTTACCATTGAATAAGTCACTTAGTGACCTCAAAAATTTTTTGATTGAAACATTTAATATTCATTATATCAATGGAATTAATAACTAAATCACTTATACTCGATTAGCATCTGGGGTTTAGCCGGTTCAGGGTTCTGCACCCGGCCATTCCATGTCTGCACATGTACAAAACGCGTGAACAATCGCACGTTGGTACACATCAAAGAGATTTTTTTAATGCAAACCCCACCATATGTGAGTCAACAAAATTTGGAACAAAAAATATCCAAGGACTTTAAGTATTATTTATTATGTATTCTGTAATATAGCTAAATATTATATTCACAAAGTACCTACACGTGCTTCATGTGTTTGCACTTCCCTGTGTCACTTTTGGATGTTTGCTAGAGTTTTTAGTACGAGTACTTATTTTCACGTGTCTATTTGAATATATACTATATAGTATACATATATATATATATATACTTCTACTTTGTTCTTTAATCCGTTACAAATCTATAACAGCTAACAAAGTTCAAAAGACGCCGAATGTCGAGAGATGCTTCATAATACTTGAAGGGGGGGAACGAGAATACATGTATATTTATAATATAATTATTGAATAGAAATGATTTATGAAATAAATAACAACTCAAATAATACGTGACAATATATTATGTAAATTCAGTGGGTATCGTTTGTAACGACAAATTCATCGGTGCATCATCTGCGGTTTTAGCAGCAGAAATGTATGTGTATAGTTGTATATAATATTCACATATAGTAAGTAGGTATGTAAACATTTATTGTTGATTAAAACACGTCGGACAAAACGTCATATTTTCACGTTTCAAATGACAATGTCTTTGTGTCTTTGTGAGAGAGTTTCATTGTGTATACGTGTAAATAAAATTTTATACGTGGAAACATATTATGTTGTATACGCATACGCAAGTGAATGGTTACACACCACATACCAGGAAAAATGTAGTCTCCTAATCCAAGTGTTCCCTATTCTCGTCAAACAGCCCCAGCAGAACTATACATCTACTACTTGTAAATTATACTAATAGAAGCTATTAAATAAGAATTAAATTTACTATTTTACTTATGCAGTAATATTTTTATACTATATATTTTTATACGGCCTTAACAGTAGAACATACGAAATCATTTTTTAAAGTATTACGGTTTATTTTTATCCTTCTTGAAAAATCATTGTTTGTATGCTTATTTAGTACTTATATAATCAATCATTATACTTAGAAAATAAATATAAATAAACAAATTACAAAACTTAAGATTTTAAATCACTTTAACACATTTTGTTAAAAAGAAATGTATTACATATTCCATGGCTTGATATTTTATCATCATTTATTCTTTTGAAAACAATTACGTATGCATTAAATAATGTATCCCTGATTAAATATGATATAAATAATATAATATGAATTTTGAAATTTTAATGTATGAATTAAATTAATAAAAATGTGTTAAATTTCACTATATCTATACAAATACTCGTATGCTGGTACATAAAAATCTATTTTTATAATTTGTTAATATTTTGATAGTATCTTATCAAGTATGAAATAAAAACAATCTCACTTTGATTCAAAACTAATTTTAGCTTTTTAGCTTTCAATCGTATGCAGTATTTTATTTTTACGTAAAAAGTATAGTGTAAAATACTAAAATTTAATTTTGATTTATTTCAAGTAATAGTAGGTAAGCTCTTAAACATCATCTAGGTAGTACATAAATAGACCATACACTTTTATAAATATTAAACTTTATAATATAATGGGTAACTAACAGATTTTCAAATTATTTTAACTGAGATTACAACATGCAATATTAAGTTCTAATCGACTTCAAAAAGGAATCACCAAAATGCTGAGTTGATATATATATATACTATAAAATACACATAAATATAATATATTATAGTCATAAATCTACCCTACTGTGTCAAAATGACATCGTGTATTTAGATTTTAATCTATAATATTATAATACTAATGTCAAACGTATAAGAATATAAGCTTTATTATAAGAACACAACAGAAATTACTATACTTTAACAAAGTAAAAACAGCATAACCTGGAATCCTTAACTGTTTCTTTCATTTATCATTAATAATATTTGAGGATATATTAATAAGCATAATAATTATAATAACATTCATTAAATCTATATTATTATTGTTTTTATTATTTATTTCTTCAAAAAGATTATGAACTCCTCTCAACAGATCCGTATAAGGTCCATGAACATTGGGGAGGGGATCTGGATAATATATAATAGTATAAAAATAATTATTTAATAATATAATAATAATATACTAAGTAGTATAAAAAATTAAGCTCCTACAGTCCTACAGCTCTATTAATGAATAATATCTATATGGCTAGGTATAATACATTTATTCAAGTGATAACACTATTTTGCAATATCATTTTTTTTCCTGCCTACATTAAATCTGATTTTTGTTTAGCTCTGGGGAAGAATTTAAGCCGACTCCACTAACTACCATAAGCACACCGCTGGATATACTGCCCTCCTAAAAAAATTCAATATATCCAAAAACCCAAGATGTTGGGAAAATAAGTTTTTTGATGTCATATTTTTTCCCCTAGAAATGATCTGATTTCATCAATTTTTTTCTTAACTTTATATTTGAAATCAGCATACTATGCATAATTATTTATTATTATCTTTTTTTTTAAAAAATTTATAGGAGATACTAAAGGATTTTAATTTAGTATAATAATACATAGCTAAATAATTAAATTTTACGAATGCAATATCTCCATTTTATTTAATTTTGTTGCTTCTATATTGAATACTTATGACTTAATATATATATATTATTATTTCATCTGTACATTTTTTTATTGATGGAAAATAGGATTTAAATACTTATATGAGCAATAGTTGGTCTTTTAATCAAAATAAATTAGAGTTAATTACACACCTTAGTTGAAATAATATACAACACAGTAAAATAAATTACTTATAATATATTAATAATTAAAATAATTTTGGAATAATATTATAATGCTTCAGTTTTTGAAATAGTTGAATATAATAAACAAAAAAAAAATATAATTATACTTTTGAAATAATATTGTAAAATTAAAATAGGAAAATTTTCTGACTTTTTAAAGTTAACTGCATAAAATAAATTCATAATTTAACTGAATCACTTATCTTAGAAAGCCTCTAATCTTTTTTTATTTTACATTAAACAATAACACAAACTAACAAAGTCACATTATTAAATTGTATCGAATTAAAAAGTAAATTCCTGGAAGTGATTTTTTGCTCTAGATCTAAACACTATATTCCAGACATGGTGTCTGTACAAATTACCTCGATGAAATAGAATAATACACCGGTTTATTTTCCGAGACTGCATTTCCTACACAAGACCACTAAAATAATCATGCACTATTTATATGTATGGTACGTAAGTATAATGTATACCTATAGATCACAATATTGAACTATTTTAAGACATTTCGCCTGCGATTCATCATGCTTATACATCCTACTGCCACCGCCGCTATAATCTCCGTTCGGCTAGATGTTATAAAACGCTTGTAACGTTGTAGCTCAAAATAATATATTAAACATAAAAAGAAGAGAAAGAGAAGAGCAGAATAGCAATCACCACAGTGAGTTATTAGTTATTACTTTTGTACAGATATCGCGCGGTACACCGTGGTAAAACAAGAACAATCAAATAGATTAGTTCTGCATATTCAGAACGTGTTATTCTTAATATTATCAAACACTAAGAATGCTCTCGTTTACATTATCAACATCGGTTACAGTATATAGGTGCCACGACAATGAACTTGGACGCAACGACAAAAATCTATCGTAGAAACTCTATTTACCACCGCTAAGTTATTACTGCAGTATGCAAGTCTGCGTCATATAGGTATACGAGTATGCGCTATAAATAGAAGTATGAAAAAACTGCTATAAAACCTCATAGTGCTGATGTGTTCATATATAATATAGATAAACTTCTGAGGTATCTAGGGAGCTGAAAAACTTTAAGATTATATTTAACGATAAGTTACATCATCAAGAATGCGTTTTCAAAATGTCTATGGGCATCACAATGTGATCGCGTTATAAAGATGTAACGATATACGCATGCATACTATTTTATAATTTCAGAATTTTAACTTTAACTTATGAAAAATCTTAGTTCGATGTATTTCTATGTAGCTATACTGCAATTATATTAGTCGGTTGAAGTCAATGTAATAACACATGTATGTATTTTTAATTTTTATTCTACATGCAGTACCATTGAAACCATTAAAACCTTAAACGAATTATTCGTAAAAGAAATTTTTATTTTATATTCTTAGATGACTTTTTAGACTGATTAGAATACAGCTATATACCACTACGTAAAAAATAACTCATAGAAAACAAAAATATGATTCAGTGGATACATAATATTACTATTAATCTTTCCATTTTATACTGTCCGGACGATATAAAAAATATTGGTTTAAAACCTCTAATTACTTTTTTTCGAAATATAATATCAATTGAAAGAACAACTAGATAATCAATACTAACAATTATTTCATTACACAGGATTTTCCTTGACATGCGAGGGGTAAAAAATAAACGAATAATCGTTTAGCTTAGTCACCCAGCCATTTTTTAATTTGAACGATAAATGACTTTGGATAAATGTGAAAATATTCTATTTCTAAAATTGCTCTATAAATATGGCGTTTACTTAAGGTGGCTTGAAAAACGGTACGTTAATCGCTTTTTCCTCACACCCTAACGGCAACCACCCTCGAGGGTCTTGGCTTCATTTGGGCCGCTGCATAGGCTGCGGATTTATTAAAACGCAATCTCCATTGGAGTGTCGGAGACCCCTAGATCGAGTTAATCTCGGTGCAGCCCCTTAGGACCAGCAAAATAATAAAAACTTTTTACCTGACCAAAGTCAACCAAACTTTATCCATACACCCACAAAGATTATTAAATGTATAAACCATGGCATGTGCTAAGACATAATAATAATAATAATCACACTAAAAATAAACTTGAAAAAATCTTATTTGAATGTATTTTCTCTTTGTATAATATGTGATCATTAGGAAAGTTATTGATTTCATGTATAATTTTTATTTTAGTATCATAGTATAATAATTTCACTAATAGCTCATATGAATATGTATTATATTAAAATGTTTCGAAGATCCTATTTTTTTTTTTATTAAAAAATAAAATTTCAAAAATCCAAATTCATCATTTTAATCTGTTATAATATAATTGCTATTGAATATCGTGTTAATCCGATATTTTTACTCATAAATTCCTTATAATAATTGTATTATTCTACTTAATTTCAAGTTTCTAAATTATAATAATATTATGAGTCACATAATATTAAACAGATGTATTGGCAATAAACAAAAATTATTATTAAACAAACTACGCAATGATAATATTAGTCATTAGATGAAAAGTTAGTATCTGCAAATAAACATCGATTTTCGTAATTGATATGATGTGTTCATTATATGCGAAGTGTTTATTGTTTACAGGCGTTACACGATTATATTATAGCATTTCCGTCTATTGATTTTACATTTTATAATATATATTATCTACATTTCCAGGCCTCTTTAATACAGTTGTACGAGTGATATTTTACCAAAAATATATATTATACCTTGTTTTATATCCTTAGACTAATTGGACCTTTGTCTTGATAAAGTTGCTGACCCATCTAAAATTCTGACAATTTGAACAAACTGGATGAAAATGTCACGAGAATTCTTTTTTTAAAATGATGTACTACACAGTGGGCAGTCAATCTTGTTCCATTATCTATATCTCAAATTATTAAAGTATAACGTGAATGTCAATTATTGTATATTTCGTATAAATTTTCCGCAAACCAATTTTTAATGGTTTAATTAGTTTTTAATCCTTATTGACAAGGTAATATTATCAAACTCATTATGAACTCACATATTTATATAGTTATCAACGAAATCAAAAATGATAACTAAATAAATAACATCATCTAATTAAACATAATATTTTGTTATGTAACATTAATACACATATTATGATATAATCTGTAAATAGTTCTTAAATTTGTTTAAAATATCTTCATACAACAAATCAGCGTACTATACAAGTTTTTTTATTTAATATTTATAAATATTATGAGGTGAACGAAAAACAATTACTTATACGAGTACAATATTGTTTTCCTTACCGTTTTCAGAATACGATTGTATATATATTGTGTTATACTTAGGTCTATACTAAGGTGAATTTATTTGAAAAAAACCATGGATTATTTTTCATTCTACTAAAGTTAATTTAAATAGGTAGTTATCATAACTAAGTTATGGTTCAATCATTCAAAGTAATATTTTGATCTAAATTTGAGAAAATTGAAATCACCAAATAAACCTCACGATTTAAATGTAATATTTATACTTAAACTTAGTACACTTAGAAAATGATAAATAAACCATTTGATTTGCAAATCTCAATAAAAAAACAATGCCACACAATATCATTTTGATAGTTTATGGTACAGATATATGATTATAACTACTTTAAAATCAAAAAATGACTACATGTTTATTCACGCAGTACACCATACAATGACCTACCTAAGATATGATAAATACACTAATTTCTCACTGCATGCCAAGTCAATATACCCATGGTAACTTTGTAATGTTAACGTTGAGTGTGACATACCATATTTTTTAACTAAGTATTATTACTTATAAATTATAATATATATATATATATATATATATAGTACCAGTTATTATATTATATTATTCTTATATTATTACTTAAATTACGTCATTTAACGGGTTTTAAATTCAAAGATGTTATTAATTCGTACGACGTCAGTCATCTAATAAAAAAATCAATTGATATTGTATTAGAGTTTAACTTAATTAACTTTTATCTATAAATACTCTTTACTTAACAATAAAGGGATACAATACATTTTTTCCAAGATTTTAATTAAAAAATCTAAATAAAAGACATAAATCCCGACATAGTTATTGTAAATTTCAATTAAGTACATTTATGTTGTCTTTCTAGTTTATTCAATTCGTTATAGCGAAGACGAAAAACAAATAAAAGTCGCGCAAATTTGTATATTGTATATTATAGAATATTAGTACAATGTAATAAATAAAGATTTAGCAGAAATTCTTAATATTAAAAAAGGAACAAATTCTAAACTTAAAAATTGTTATTGCTTTAATTTTCAGCAAAGTAAATACAAATGCCAATACAAGAAAATACAAAGTAATATATTTACCAAATAACCATTTTAGTTTTTTGTTTTTTAATCACCTAGTGATATGTATATCAATATATACAAATTATAATCGATTTAGGTAAGAAACTATACCAATTTATATATTAATACATGAGTACTGCAGCCTGCAGGTGTACAACAAAGATTATGGGGTTTGTTATTAAGATAACGTTAAAACACAGAAGGGGTAAAATAACAAAATTCTAATTTTAAACTTTTTTGATAGTATTATAATACCTTTTAAAGCACTTTATTTAGTCTAAACACTATCAAAAAAGTTTATTTCGAAAAAATCTACAGAAAACTATTTTTATTTTTTATTAACTCGCATTATCACATGATCTACAATTGAATAGTATTATTATGTAAAAGTTGTATATAATAAGTCATAATATATATACTTATTTAGTGTGATAATTGTATAGTTCTATATAAATAAATATTATATACACAAATAGTAATTTTTGCACAAGCCTATTATTCACATATGACATAATTCTCTTGATTCATGAATTATAAATACTTCATCCATGTTAAAGATTTAATTTCTTTTCGAAAATATCTGTAAAATAATGTTGATTTTTAATCTTAAGTGTCATACTTAGTCTTCTAAACATGCTAATGAGATTGAACATTTTCTCACTTTCATTTGCATGTGTGAAATCATCGTGACCCGTGCAGTAGATAAACTATATTTTATATACACTTAATTTATACGTACCAAGTCGCTAGTATAATATATAGGCAGTTTTTAAGTATAACGCAAGTGTAAGTTAGCAGATAAATAATTTAATGTATAACTATTATATTTATTTTTATTTTATTTTCTCAATTCGAATGTGCAAAACATCGAAGAGGAATCGGCTACAGGCTATAGAAGTGAAATGGACTGCGCTTTGATAGCGAACCTCACAAGTCACAACCATTGTAATCATATCTTCTTTTTGCCCTCGCCTTCTCTTCCAATAAAATATGAGGTCAGACCCACCCGCATTCTTAACCTTAACCTGTGTAATCATTTATTTTACCTATGAAGCACAAAAAGATAGGATTCTACGATTGTACTTACAACGTTTACGCATCTTATCATCGACTGTTAATAACTACAAATTGTCCAGTGGTCTTTTTTTTAAGTTATTAATTTGGACATTTTTTTTTACGATAGTTTGTTGGGAAATCATTTTTTATATTAACAAAATATAATTATGAAACATCACATCATTTAATTCTCAAATGGTTACCAATCTTATAAATAGTGAATGTATAGAAATGACTAAACCAAAACTGGCTGGCCTATGGATTTGACCGATCGGTCGAGTAGTCATATACCGTATCACTTCATTATGTTTATGGTAAGACTTTTTTAAATAATGGAAGTAAAAATTAAAAGCTTTAGTAATTTTATATAAACTAGGAATATTAATTCGGTTATTTCTACTCAAATTTCATTCTATGACCTGTCCTATCCTATGAACGAGGTGCACTTCACCTCCTACTGTACAGCAGAGTGAAGCCCCGCCCGGTTCTTTTTTTTATTTAGTATGGTACTTATTATTATTTATTGTTGTTATTATTATTATTATTATTATTATTATTATTATTATTAATCAACTTTATATTTATATCACATACCCTATATTATGAAATTCTAGATAAATAAATAAATTAATATTATTACTAAAATAAAAAAAAAATCAATATACTAAAACGAAAATCTTAAACACATATATAGGTGTATGCAAAATAAAACAATTTACTGTTTCAAAAATGTTCGAAAATCATACGTCTTAATTATTTTTAATGCTCAAAATATTATAGTATAAAAAATGCATAAATATTTAATAATTTATTCTAAACATTTAAACTCTATGTATCTAGTTCCTAAAAATGGTCAAATATTTCTAATGACATATAGCGACTTTGAAACCGTAAAATAAACAAAACCGTCAATACTAAAAGTATTAAGGCTTTCTCATGATCAAATAAAACATTTTTCATAATCCTGCAGGTCTAATCGAACGATCAGGTTTTTTTTGTCATGTTTTTTCCGTGGGTTTTCGCTATTTCCTAGAAAATTTCTGGAGAATTTCAAAAATGGCTTCTTTAGAGTACCATCAATGTCCAATATCCAATGTTTATATATATATATATATATATATATATATATATATACTTATATAAACTTTTGTAGTACTCCCACAGTCCAAAAAGTATTTATATTTAACACAAACAAACACATTGTAAAATCAATAGATTCCTTGCTTAGAATCTAATATAAATGACTCAGTCGAGACAACACAGCATACCAAGCATCTATAAACATCTTTTGATTAAAGTTCACGATTTCACTCGTTATACCACGGGATGAGCCATTGCGAGTATAAAGATTGCAGCTTATAAAGATTGAAGTTCCCGAAGATAATATTATAGGTCAGAGACCTACAAGTATATATTTGTTTATAAAGTTATGTTAGTACTGTGATAGTTTTAAGCGATGTTTTGTTTCATTTGAAATGACATATGCTCGCGCTAGACGCTATCGTATCCGTAGATATTGTCTTTTACTTAAAATTTACATTTAATAGAAATTTAATATTATTTCGCGGTTTGAGTCTGAAATATAAACTTAACTTTGATGCATTTACTGGGAAGCGTTGACCCGAATATATTATATAAGCGGCTCCGCGGTCCGGAAATTGCGTACGGACAGACGGACGGGCAATTTCCTGTTTGTTCATTGAATCACTGTGAAGATATATCTGGAGATGTTATGCACGCAAAATGGAAAATGTTTATGTTTTATTATATATTTATACAAAAGAAACTTCTACTCCTCGAAAAGATCAAAAATTTTCTATTTCTCCTTTTCGTTCTTTTTTTGGGTTATTTTTCTTTTTTTTTTTTTGTAAAAATAAAAAAATCAATACGGAACAGCAATGAAATAGTTGAATATAATTTATTTAAGACTTTAATGCGAATAAAAAAGATCATAATATTACTCGTTTTGTCATTTGAAGTTTCCCGAAAACCATCTAAAATAAATTGATGACCGACCATAACAAGTGAATTCACTTAATGTAGCTTTAAGCAAGAAATAATTGTAAAAAGTGTCCATATTGAAATACAGATCATGTTTCAAATTTTTAATCAAACTACGTAAATTCAATAAAGTACTGTGCTAGTTTATAAGAAAAAAAGTCAAATAATTAAATTATCATAGACCATAAATTAATAGACTAACAAATCATCTCCGTTCAGAATCGTTTTTCGTTTGCAAATCTCCAATGATACCTATCATATCATTCAAATTGAACACATCAATTATAATGATCTATCCTATGAATGAGATCAACTCCACCCTTACTGTACAGCAGAACGAGTCCCCGGCCGATTCTTTTTATGTACTAATTGTCTATTTTAATTTTATAATTAGATTATTTCAGTGTTTTATTATAGTTTATGATTCAACATAAATATTATTTCTTATAAAGTCATTGTTCATATGAAGTAATTTTAAATGCATTTTAGATTCTGAACGAAGTGATGGAATCTATTAATTTTACAATGATGTGTGTTTTTTTTTTTATTTATTTATTTTTTTTTTTTTTTTGTGTCTGTCATCACGTTTTGGGACAGAAGAAATGCTTCGATTTTCTTAAACAGCAACTTTTCTGAAAGGAAAGTGAATGTAGATGGTACTTGGGCAAGTCAAAAATCCAACTTTTTTAATACTTTTTGAAAAATCGATAAAATTGATAAAAAAAAATTACGAAAAAACAGGAAATTTTACGCAAATTCACGTTTTTACAAAAAACATTTTTTTAAATGCTCTAACTCAAAAACTTGAAATTTTCACCAAATCTTTATATTGGCATTCTCTATACATAGTTAAGTTTTCAAAGTATTTTGACATATTTTGACTTATTTATAGATAATTTAAATTTTCGATTTTTGTAATTTTTTTTTTTTAAATATCTATAAAATTTTTTTGGCTGTCCGAAAACTCTTGAAAATATATTAAAGAATTAATTATAAGTTATATTAATTGTAACTAAAAAATATCGGAGATGGTTTCACTCAAATTTTTTTTATAAGCCCATAAAGTTCAAACATATATAAAATATGTTAAAATCGGGATAATTTGCAAGTTATTTTGTAGTTGAAAATTCATAAAATAAAATTTTTTCTGTTTATACTTAAGATTCAAAATTTTAACACTAAGTTTTCCATAAGCTAACCTTCAAAAATATATAAAAAAAATTCTACCATACTTAAGAGGAAAAATTTTATGACTGTTTTAAATTTAAATTTCTACGAAATTGCATTATAATTTAATTTAAATATAAAATACTATATTATTATAAACATATTTTAGACAAACATATTAATTCCGTTCAGAGTCGTTATTCGTATACAATGATATCTATCATTGCATTCAAATTTAACAAATCCATTGTAATAATGACCTATCCTATAAACGAGGTGCACTCCACCCCTAACTGTACAGCAATGCGAGGCCCATCCATTTATTTATATTTTGACGACGATAATTTTAACAACCTCATTCTCTATATATTTAACAAATGTTACATTTTATCAATCATGCATACTTATTTTTAATATTGTATATTTTTAAATGGCGTCTGTTTTTTTTTACATTTCTGTACATTACTACGTTATTCAATTTGTTTTACTTTAATAGATTGTGATGTATTTCCAGTAAATTGTTTGTATAAATTCGTTAAATTATGATTGTTTGATTATAAAAATATTAAAAGACAGTTCGATTACATTTTGTGTAGTGTTATATTCAATATACTCTTTAGAGGTACATTGAAAATGGTGAGTCTCCTATATTATAGGTGAGATTATACGGTAGGATGCGTTCATAGACTAATATAGAGTAGTTATTTAATATTTCAACCATATAACAGATGAACAAATTATAATGCTGTATTAGTCTTTTAAATTTAAAACAATGTACCATTGATTTCAAAAAACCCATTCTGTGTGAAAGATGTCGTCAGTATATTATTAATAAAAATGATTGATGTAGTAACAAGTAGTAAGACTAAATTGTATAAAAATGTAAATTTAACTTTTAATCGATAGTTATAAGTGCCAAAATATTCCCTTAAAATATTTAGAAAATATGAATTTGGGATTTGGCTTGCGTAATGGTCAAAATAGGAAAATGAATTTTCACCCTAAAATATTTATTGCGAATTCGGGTGAGTCGTGCAAATTTATGGTAATTACGTGCTAAATATTGACCGAAAAAAATTTACAAACTCTAAACTTACATTGGGTCGGGCTAAAGCAATCGGTGAAACACGATTGCGCCCGTCCTACCTTTTTACATGCAAAAAACATAACACGATTGCGCCCAGCAAATCCGCACGATTGCGCCCGTTTTACCTATTTACCTACAAAAAACGCAACACGATTGCGCTCCGTGAAATATATGTTTTGTCCTTATAAATATAGGTCTTTGCCCAATACGTTTTTTAAAAATACAGTCAAAAGTTTATAATACAGACCATGTTCGACTGTATTTACTATATATTTATCAATTTTCATTACCAATTTTACAGGGTTAAGACTGACAATCCATTTTTAATAAAATAAAAAGATATGACTTTAAAGGTTACTTGTATTTACTTATTAATTGTAGTAACATTTTATAAATCTGTATTAATTATGTTCAATAAGCAAAATTGATGTGATAAGAAATTAATAACATGATAAAGGAATAACCCATCAGTAATATAATTTTTTTAAGTCTTAAAGCATGTAGATCAACTAAAAATTCTTATATTTCAATCTTGTATGGGCCCTGGGACCCCCACAACCTTAAATCCGGCCCTGGATATATTATATACAGATAAAATAAATTAACAATAAAATATTACCTCGTATAAGTTCCTATATACAATATACCTAATAATAATTACTAAAATACCCGATTATTACTTATTACTTAGCTTATACCTTATAGGATATCGATCTTGAATTGTATGTCTTATATGGGAGACATATATTTTGACATATATTTCACGGAGCGCAATTGTGTTGCGTTTTTTGTAGGTAAAAAGGTAAAACGGGCGCAATCGTGTTACGTTTTTTGCATGTAAAAAGGTAGGACGGGCGCAATCGTGTTACAGCCAAAGCAATATTGCTCCAGCTCGGCCCTTGGTTTTTTCTCTGAAACAAATGTCGAGCAAATTCATGCTAATTCATGCTAACTATTAGTGCGCATTTTTTTCCGAAATTTGTAATGGGCTGAGATTGAGCAACGCGCCAACGCATGTACATATATATATATATATATATATATAACTCTGAGTTGGTATAAAATTGAAATTTTACCATGATGCAAATTCGAACTCCCACAAACCACTTCTATTGGCTCTATGTAAAATATGACATGGTTGAATAATTCTATAGCCTTATAGGAAAAGTTATACATTTTTTAAAAAGATGTATTATAAAATGGTGGCCCCGACTGGCATCACTTTTTGAATTCAAATATGATTTATCATTATACTTCTGAAAGTATAATAATAGTAAAATTATAATTCTTAGCTTTCGCTTTCGGTTAGGGTAAAAAAAGTACCGGACGCCAGAAATCTAACCGCATTCTGTCTATATAAACATTTTCTCTTTTTATGATTGTACTCTCATACACGTTTACCTTATAAAAATGAATTACCACCCTCTTTCTTATTTTTCGGACAACCTTTATACAGTAGCAATCCCAAAAAAGTACGTTTGAGCATTTTTACCTGTTCCGTAACCCAAATCAACACTATACGTCTTTTACCAATAAATGATAAGAAGTGTACCTATTTATATTTTTCAAAAATAAATAAATCACATTATACTTTACGCGAGTCTGTATAAGCGATATAATTCAGTATTTTATGTTTATGTGTATTATGTAGATTGTTTTTTATTGTAGTATATATAGTTGTAACATTTAGATGCTTGAAATTCCGTGCGATTTAGTAATACCTATGTACTACTAACCTAGGTACAACATTATCTATAGTCGATCCAAGGCGTTCTATTGTATGTATTAACTATTATTAGTAGTTTGTAATTAATTAGGAGAATAATAATAATAATACTAAATATTAATACATTTTATCCGCCTGACGTGGTTTTTCGGAGCAATAGGTTGAGAGATAATATAATAATTATGATTTGCAAAGCGGACGTGCTCTGTAGTCTTAGACGCCACAGATTTAAATAATTAACGTTCGGTGAATTCGTATATGCGTATTAAAATATGATATATAGACTGAATTAGAATGTCAAAAAAAAAACAGTCGCCATGAATCATGATATAGTTTAAATAAATAAAATATGTGTTTATCGTTTAAACTGCCATCCACATGATAATATATATATTATTCTTAAGTACCTACTCGACCGCTAAAGTGTATAATACTATAATATTATTATACATAATACACTGTCCATAGGTATACTTTCAATTTTTTTTTGTCACACGGTCGTATAACATCACTGATACGAGAGAAAAAACTGAATTTAAACATGTCATAATATTTTATGATAAAATGCCCAAACGTGATGCGACTGGAATACGAGAACCGTGAAAATTCTCACCTGTATTTTATGAAATTAAACAATAATACCAATTTAATATCGTAATGGCACGTACTTTTTTATTTTTATCGTAAAGTAGAAGTAACATCAAAGTGTGGATTTAAATTTCCTCGGGAATTATTTATTACTATGCCTACGCTGAAACTTTAACATGATAGTACATAGTTAACTAATCTTTGAAAATTATTTTAAGGAATCCATTAGTTAATAAATATCCGTACGAATATTGGACGACCACTTAATGATATTGATAATAATGGTTACGAATTACGATATTAAAACCCATGATATATAATATTTACTGCGTGCGTGGTAGTGTACCGTGTAATTGTTGTGTGCTAATGAACTATATTGAATATACGAATAGGGCATTAAATGTTGATCAAAAAAATTAAGTCATTAAAATTACTGTTGGTTTCTATAGTCAGTATTAAAATATTGATTAGAACATCAACAAAGATTTCATGTATGAGTTACAAAAATAATTATTTATCTTGATTAATAAGTAATTTGACCGAAGTAACTCACTCTAATTTTATTAAGAATTTAAGAATTTCTTATATTAAATCATAGGGCATAGATGAATATTGAATAATGTTTATATTGATAACATTATCTTAAAACAAAACTATAACATTTAAATTGCTCCGGTGATGTATGAAATAAAAAACCAATGTCAAAACAAAAACCTATTTGTATGCGTTGTTTGATAAATTTCCGATGACAAGATAAAGCTCACTTGAATTTTTTTTCAATATTAATATGTAATCACAAATTCAATAGAAACTCGATTGAATTTATCATCCCGAGCATAAATTTATTGACGTCTTACATATACGTTATTCCTATATATATATATATATATTACCTAATAGTATTTATCAACTACAATATATATCGTTTAAAGCCTTTTCTCTTTTCTTTTTGTTATTTACTACGAGAATAAATTATCAACTTGAGTCATTTTTGAGCCAAGAAACCAAATACATTTATAATCATTATTCCAAATATGCATCAAATGCAAATGCAAATCAACCATCCAGTTAATAAACTTATACAAACATATGCATTGTATACCTTATGATAGAGGTTCCCAAACTGCGGGTCGTGACCCAAAAGTAGGTCTTGATTATATTTTAAGTGGGTCGCATTAAATTTTAAAATATACACATTTTATTTTAATAATTATAAATAAAATATTTAGGTATATGAATTATAATTTATAATATAGTGTTTTCTATGTTACTACATTATGTTTTTATTAATATTGCTGTTGTTTAAGTATAGTTTCATCATAATTGCAAAATAGCAAAAAAAAACAAAAAAAGATATTTTGGACCTTTAAAATTTGAAAATTCTTTAAAATGGCTCGTACCATACAAAATTTGAGAAACCCTGCGCTATGAATTACCAGTACTAATAAGTTCATAGTTATAATTTGTTCGACTCCATTAGTCAAATTCAATTATTTTATTTTGATTATCTAATAACAATACATATTGATTGTTTTATACTTTATATATATATACCAGATATACACGAACTAGTAATTGACAGTGATTAAGTTACAATACGCAAATAAGTTGATATCCATCACACAAAATAACAATTTATGCGTCCAGGCTAGCTACAAATAATAATAAATGAATAACATAATAACCGTTAGTAAATCTTAAATATAATAAAGTTGTAACAATACGATAACGCAAACCAATACGATTTTATAAAGTAACTGAAAGTTTTTTCTACTGAAAATAATAACACGAAAAATTTTAAAAAAGAAAAAATTCGTAAAATAAATGTTTACTGGGAATTTTATTTATATGTCTCATTAAAAATTAGCCTAGATGTAATTGACAAAGACGACTTTTAAAGCCTCAACATTCTTGCATTTTTGCATCTCAGTGTCACAATTTTTTTGAAAAACACCGATGAATAATAAGATACCCATAAGATTCATTTTCAAGGATTATTTACTTTATAATAATATTTCTTTATAATTATATTCTCTAGCGCCGCTAACGATCATCGTTTTATTTTTAATTTCTAATGTAGTATAATGCTTGTTGTTTTATATACGATGATTAAATCAACCATCAAACGTCTTTCCTCGAACTTATGATAAAAATTAATTATATAGGTAAGACATGTAGGTATTCAAATTGAAACGTCACTTATACATATAGATCACCAAGTAATAAAATGTAATTTATTTATTTTTATGTTCAAATCGAATTTCATAGAATATTAAGAAATTTATAATCTAAGTCGCAAAAAAAAATCACATGAGATTTAATCTATATACCTACATATTATGCGGGGAAGGTTATATCGAGTACGAGAGTTTTAAAACTAATTGAGCTCCGTTCGGAATAGTCCCTGGAGACCTAAAACGTATACAACATACAATACAACGCACCATCATCCTTATTATACCCACCAAAATCTACGAAGTACCTACCTGCTAGTTTACTACGTAGATATTCGAAAAATGGCAGTTTTATTTTCATTAAATCATACATTATTATTATTATTATTATGTTATCCATATACACAAACAGATAAGCTTATTTGAATGTCGACCGCCCCTGATTGCGAGATAAACACAACGTTTTTAACATCGTGGACGATAAACCGACTGAATATTACCTACTTGTAGTGGCTTCTTATATACACTTTTAACACTGTGTATAATATGATGTAGCGAAATGATAAATGAGCATTATTATTAATACTATAGATCAAAGTTCTAGCGATTTATGCTCATGACAACTGCCCCAGGACATCACTAATCACGGCTATATAGCTAAAATTCAATTTTGTTTTCCGTAGTAATCCGACCGTAGCAGCGAGGTGGATATAGGTAACTGACCGCGATTCGTTCTTTTATAAACAGATGAGTGTTAGCCTGTACCGCGCACAAATAACAAAATAATCTCACTATACATGGGTGTACACCGTGAGCACAATATAATAATATATGATCAACAAATAACAGTTGATTACCGTGAAGTCTTAAAACGAAAACACCACTGTCACTCCAAGTGCAGCGTCCGTGTGTGCATACCCAATACCCATCCATATAAATTATACGTGTACACATATAATGTGATCAGAACTTCATTTACACTGGTTTTCTCATAATAAAAATAAAGAATAAAATTAAAGTATTTAAGTACTAAGAAGTGAGATAATCTAAAATTATTATTTCTTGTGTTTCCACATGTACATTTTATCACGTGAAACACTAATCACGCTATTGTAATTATTTCAACTCTACTAAGTGAACAAGAGTTCAATTAATTTTTAACTATTGTAACTTTTTCTTTTCAATTGTGTATAAAATTAACTTAAATGAGTTTTAAAAAATCATTAACTTGCACAGCCTTGTACCATATAATATAAAGGTACGCGGCACGTTAAGCCTGCAATATATAGTACATACGTATTATACGTGTGTATTTTCTCATCGTTGCCCGGTGGTGGATGAGTCTATATTGTCAATTTTAAAATGTTCATCTCAAACACGAGGACGTCTATAGCAACGACTATAAATCCCAGTTCAACCGTTTATTACGTTAATGGAAATTACAACACTATATACCGATAAATTATCGCCAGACTTTATCGTCTTAAGAGCTTTACACATTATATATATATATATATATATATATATATTATACATAGATATATAGGTATAGGGTGGAAAGAAAACTCTTTTTCTCTCGTATATACACCACCTTGTTTTCTTTTCTATGGTTATTTTCTCTCGCTTTCGTCCGCTTATCCTTGTTCGTATATATACAACCAATTGAAACCCTCAGAGTTACGAATAAAGACCCAAAAGCAGCAGTAAATAACCAGCCGTCAATTCACGTGGCAAAATATCGGATCGACATTTTAATTTCGTTAATGTAGTTTTATACGAATACCTTTTGTACGCGTTCGACGCATTTCGAATACGTATACACATTATCAATATAATATATGCAATATAACCGTTATATATATATATATATATATACCAACTAAAACCCAGTGAGCACTTAAAACATCATAGTTATAGACAATTGTAGTATGATGTAGTTAGTTATATTAGGTTACATTTTACGTATAAGTACTATATATTATATACTACGTGATCATTAAAAAGTTGTTTCTTTATTAAAATATAACATAGGAATATAATACATATATATATTATCTCGTATATTATAATGTAGTTGCAGTTAAATTTGTCAGATCATTCGTTTACAACCTATGTACAATATTTATGTATCAGCGATATATTTTTATAAGTCATAAGTTCCCTAAAAAATAATTTTATAAAATTTCATTGATGTTTTAAAATGCTATTAATTAATAAAATATTAATTAAATTACACAGATATAAATATATTTTAGATAATTTTTGGTCATTTATTAATGCATATTTTAATATTTATTTATATATATATATATATATATATATATTATCAGTTATCACTTAAAATCAATTAAATGTATAATATAGTTAACATTTATTTTAATTTAATTTAATTTAATATAATTCGTAATGTTAATATAATAGTATCATAGTATTACTAAGTTTATAAAATATTTTTAACCTTTATTCATCGTTGTTCTTATTATTTATTATCAAAAACTAAAACATTAAGTACACGACGTCCACACAAGGTAAATATTCTGATAACAATCCTAATATTTATATTCTAGAAACTTAGAACTTTTTATAAGTTCAAAGTCATTTTGTCGAACTTCCTAATCTAACGCGAAACCGCTTTTTATCGCTTATTGTTGTTATAGAACATGCATAATTTAATCGTCGAACATTTCCATTAAATCTACATTATCTGATATTATACAAGTCTGTATATAATATAATATGGTAAATCACATTAGCCCACAAACATGCATATGGTATCCTATAAAGTATAATATATGAATAAGTAAAATAGAGTATTAACTGAATATCAGTGCATTAGCTACTTAACATATACCTACGTATTATTCAGTTTATCAATTTTCAAAATATCTGATCTTTATATGTATAATCTGTATAATAAAATATATAACAGTATAATATTACATACTCGAATTCAATACATAAATTTATTCCTAGGAAATGTGTTCATTGCCATGCAAATTACAAGTACTTAATATGAAATTTAAATATCGAAGGTTATTAAATTCAATATAATGAAATATATAAAAAAATATATCATATCATGTTTTATAAATTTTAAACATTTCAAAGAATCAATATTAAGTTGTACTTAAAATAGTAAATTTATATCTATATTGTTAAACGTTTACGTTTTATAATAAAAGCAAACCCTAGTTTGTATACATCCTGTGAAAATATAGTGTTGTACATAGGTATAAGGTATTACATAATATAAATTATATTTTACTTAAAATCAATCTATAATCTGAATTAGAAGAGTATATGCAAATCATATATTTTAAAAATATAAAGCGAACTTTTTATTTAGTACGAAGAATATCTTTAAAAATGTAATTAGATGAACACTATACTATCGTCCTTTTTAGTGATATTCGACTATTGATAAGAATAATAGGTATCTGTTTTTTTATAATAATATAAGAAACAACACGATGCATGTGGTAAATAATTTATAGTTCTTTGGTTGTATAATATAATACTCATTATACTATTATTACGAGATTTTATCAAATAATAGTCATAGACTATAGTGATAAAAGATCGTATTGACGTATTGTTTATATGTTGTTAAAATATTGTAAATTTTTAAAAATTTTAAGCGTATTTTTTCTAAAATTATAGAGATTTATATACCTACGTTTTTTTTTTAAAAAAAAAAAAAAAAAGTATATACTCGTAATAATATTAAATGTGAATTCTCAATCTCCGAATTTTTCATTTTTTTTTTTGTTCTAAAACGTCATTCATTATTCGTTTCAATTCTACACGACTGTTAGAAAGAAAAAGAAGAGGGAACACTTTTCAGAGATTAAGTTAAATAATATATCGTTTAAACCATTGTATATTGCCTTGGAAAAAATGCACTCTATCCAAGAAACAAAAATCTGCACTCATAATGATAAAATTTAATGACCATACTCTGTTCCTTCCACCACTTTTGGTCTGTTTTTCTCGTTATAAAATATAAATAATATTCTTGAGATCATTATAAATTTAAGTTATAATATTTTTCAATAAATATTCTGTTTAACTAATAATTTTTCTATAGTTGCAAAACGTTGAGAAAAAAAATTATCAATTTTTATTTGACTTAACCTTATATCTCATACACTTAAAGATTATGTTTATCATCTATAACCCTCGATATAAATCTATTGTTTTAAATTTTTTTGCTATTATAATTATTTAATTAATAATATTAATAGTGTAAATTTATAATAGTAGATATTATGAAACATGCACTATCTGTACATATTGTAATATACCTAATAAATACATTTTCAAAAAACTCTAATATAATTTAAAATATTTAAAAATTATCAAAACTATTAATTAATCGTTTTTATAAATACAAATTATTTAACAGAAATATAACTATTTGTAGTCATCTTATTTACGCATTTATTACAAAAACTAAATTAAATGTGTGGACCTATCATATAACTAAACAATATATTTTCATCATTTATTTATATAATATGTTTTAGCATATGAATGTAGATTTTAAAATGCATATATATATATAATATAAACGGAAACAATATGTACCTGTGCAGTGATAGTGTACATAAGTATAAGCTTAATGCGGAATTTGAAAGAAATCCCGTTGCTCAAAGTAATACTGCTGATACGATGTTACAATTAAAAAAAAAGTTTTGTATTTGACTCAAACACCGTAGATTTTATGATTACACTTTGTACACAAGAAAAAAATGCATCAGGGTTCTTTTGATACAGTTTAAGCAAAACGTCTTCAAACAATACAAGAATGTCTACTTCCCTGAGTACTTGAAATAATAAATATATATGTATATATAAAATAATACATGTCAATCTTAAGAATGTATTACATTGTAAAATTTTTCATATTTATTAATATATTAACTAAAAAACTTTTATATTATATTGAATTTACGATAAACACGGCGCATATTTAAAACTAATAATTTCATAAACTTTTCTAATGAATAAATAAATTTTTTCCTAAAAATTATATTTTATAAGATAATTGAATGCAAACAGTTTACCATACACAGTTTTTTTTTAAGTCTCATTGATATAACTTTTTCTGTTATATGAATGTCTATAGAATATTTAACAAATATGTATAAAATAATATTTATTATTTATTGTATAAATTTAAAATGCAATGTGTAATGCTAATCGATTAAAGCAATCTCACTAAACTTGGACCAAATATTAAAAACAACCAAAATGTTTTTTTATAATTTATAAAGCACAATATTCAAAACTACGGTAATACACAACATTTTTTTTTTATTTTACCATTAATTTAATTTGTAAAAATTACCTAACTTAATTGTTTTGATAATTATATTTCTAGTATTAGTATTTGATATAATTTGGTAATGTTGTAAGATCTTATAAATATTGTTATTGTAAAAACGTTTAACAATTTTAACATAAGCATATATGCATGATATGCGGATAAGCATGTATTTTATTCAGAAACTTATTCAGTGCATATGAGTATTCTTTAAAACGTTGTAATTATATTTACATTTACGTCACTCTACGTCTTCATAAAAAAAATATAAATTATTGTTGCCTGCAACCTATACAATAAGCACGCTAATTCTAAGGACCACATACACCTACAAAATATCAAATGTGATGCAAGCTATTATTATATCGATTAAATCAATATACTATTTACTAAAAGGCTGCGAAGAAATATTATGCACTGGACAAATGATCTAAAATAATCATCACATGTTCGTACATTAATTTGTTAGTTATTAAATATACAGAAAAATATATTTGATTATTTCTATTTACACGTCGTCAAGGACTGTATGTGGATATACCTAGTCGCGACTAATTACACATCTCTATCCTAGCTAGTAGCTACAGATTCAAGATATTAATGCTAATAAATACATATACAAATACAATACTTCAAGCAAGCAAAGAACTTTATTTCGATTATTATTATTTGATTATTATTTGATGCTTTTCGATTTGGCTCACAATATGAATGAAAAACGTCATTCAGATCTCTGAAAATGCTGGAGCCTTGGCCTCAGTTAAACGAAAACTTACTTGAGCAAAACGTTATACTTTGCTTTCATCCAAACACAACTATTTATGATCAACGTTGTTTAAACAAGACTTTAAATATTCAAATGCAGCACTTATTAATTTGGGTATTTAATTTCAAAAATGTATTTAGTATTTTATATTAAATAACTAATAAATAAAAATAACAATAAAATAAAATACAAATAGTAATAAATTATATAAGCTTCAAGGTTACTGAACCATGTATTTTAAGATATTTTGATTTTAAATATATATTTGCAGTAACATTTAATAAATATATTTCTGCGAATATAATGAAAACCTCGTAGAACGGTTTATTTAGGCTACATTCTCATATTTTACATAAAATACTATAAGAATATTGTAGACTATGAAATTATTACTTTTTCAAGTGATACTGATCTGCCAATTTTCCGTCAGTTATGCCGGAGCAATGGCCAAAATGAACGTCATACCAAAATTGTTACTACACTGTTATGTTTTGCATGGTTGTAACTTCTATGTAGAAAAAATAATAATTAAAAACTAAATATTAAATTTATTATTTAAAATATATATATATATATATATAAATAAATAATGAATAAAATAAATGAGGCCTTGAGGCTTGAGTATTATTGAAAGTGTATGTTACGACCAGTTTCGAATTAAAAAATAATCATCAGGTAAAACAAAGTTAGAAAATAAAATCGCGACAATTTACAAATTTCTGTTTTATTTTAGGATCTTAACTTTTGCTCCATAATGCATGTATTTTTTATTTTATTTATTTTATTTTTATTTCATGTAATTAAATACTGAATATAATATAATACTAGGTATCTAATTTTTGTATACAGTGAGATGATTTTGTTATGCGTATCGTGGCCATCTGTATAACCTACACTGTATTACTCCAGCTAAACACATTTTTATATTCATTATATATAAGTAACTATTTACATTAAATAAATAGAAAGTTAATCTGCTGATACTTTAATAATAAAAATTAAAAAAAATATTAGTCACAACGCGCACGTATTGAAAATTGATATATCAATCACAAAGTTTTAATCATTTTATATTATAATGTATTAATAATTTTATGATAAATGTATATAATATTAATTATATTATGTACGTTCAGTGTGCACATAATACTAAAAATTGCATAAAAATACCTTCACCGGACAAAAATATAAAACGGGTCGTCTTCGCCAAGGAAATATATGTAAGTCAGCTACTGCATGGGCCGCCAGACACCGGGACGGTGATATTAGGGACGAGAAGAAGCGGTATAGCCGTGATTGATCGCTAAAGGTCTCGTAGCATTCGGTAAATGAATCGAGGGGAGCTGAGTACAGCGTCAAAATGACGGTCCGTGAACCTGAGTAATAGGTAGCTAAGGGTAGGACTGCAGGGATGGAAATCGCACGTATGTCACGGGGGCATCAACAGGCTTGTGTAACCCCGTCGAAACGATGGAGGGGGTGGAATTGGAAAAGTAGTGAACTTGAAAGAGGAGAAAGAGCAACGTTCCTTTGTACTTTAACCCTTTGGGAGTTTGAACTTTTTTCGAATTTGTTGGTAAACCGACACCACAGACTTATATCAAATTTACCGTAATTTAATCAAACTCTATATTATAATGTTATGTTTGTGCACGTATAACTGTATAAGTATAAGTACAACGAAGACGCATTCAGGGAATTAATGGGATAAAATGGAACTTTTTACATACATCGCATACATAATAATATTATACCGATCCACCTGTTCCTTGAATCGTCCGGACAGGAAATGACGAGGGTATACCAATCGGGAATACGAGACGCGTTACACACGTGCAGTAGCCGTATACGCGCGCAGTTCGCCTGGCGCGCGCCAACAATGGTGGCCAGTGACTGGCGATATAGTTCTAGCAGCGTATTTTTAGACGGTTGTGCGCGGAACCCAAAATTAGAGACACACAATTTGTCACGGATGTTGAATGGACCACTGCGTGCGTAATATGCGTTGTATGTACGTATATGCGTGCGTGTCACGTGACTATATATCGGCTAAGCTAATGTTACTGAACTCTTGCGAATCGCACAGGTGTGATACAGCGTGTCGTATAATACATAATATTATATATTATTATATATACTTGCACACACGTCGCGTCACAGCCTCGGACAAAAATCACACGCACTACAGTATTATACACTATACGATGTACATAATGATAATTATAATAATTTATATTACCTATACACGCACGTTTCGTCATAAATATGTTTTTCCCGACATGATATTTTGGTTATAATAATATTATTATGTACACGTCAAAAATTAAAATCAATGACGAAGTATATTCCGAACATTCTTGAGGAAGCGTTTTTGACAAATTGTATACGCGAGAAGTTTGGTGGTACATAATTTTGACCATAGAAATTAACAAACCATCACCACTTGGCCCTCCACTACCCGATGCTCCTACAGATCACATGCAATTTTTAACTAAAGCGTATAATTCATTAAAAAAAACTGTGCAATGGGGAACGGAAATACACATTCAACGATCTTTTTCTTTTTCGGTCTCCTCGAAAAAGATGAATGATCTTACGTGAGTGTTATATTGATTAATAATTTAAGTTAAAATGCACCAAGTGAATTATTTCATAATTGATTCGATTTTTTAGCTTCTATGAAATTTATTGCTAACCACACCTATTTATTTTTAATTTAATTTAATCACCGTGTCACTGTGTGACTCTATATTCACGATTGTACACTATAAATACGTGTGCTGCATATAATAATAGCGTGATTCATTCCAAGAAAAATAAATATTCTACTATATTCAACTGTTACGTTTTAATTATTTAAGGAAAGTCATAACAGTTTTATTTATGAGGTATCCTTTAATTTTGAACGTGTTTTTATAAATTTAATCTAATTGAACGCTAAGCCTCTAACCACTCTCCACTCCTAACTTTAAACAATAAACCTCAAGTTAAGCCAATAAATTCAACAACTCAAAATAATTTTGAATCTTAGATCTTAGTCATATTTATTTAGAATATATGAAACATGTAAACACTATATCATCAAATATATATTGTAAATTTGATTTTTCGTTTCAAAAAACAATGATTTTCAACATTTATAAATCGTTTGATTCAGTCATATTGTTCCCGGAGAAATGCTTTTTTTGAATTATTGCAATTCTAGATTGGAGCACAGTTTAGTTTATCAATGTATACTTAATTAACCTTTCATAGGAAAACCCCTCATTTAGATACGTATAAATAAACGGTAAAGAAAATCGTGTAAATTTGGATAAAAAAAAACTACTTCAAATTCACGCGGCGGCATAGTAATACGACCACCGATCGAAAGGTTCAAAGCTCCAGAAGAAGTCGAGTGTAAATAAGTACTTTTACCTATATATGTATTAGATAGGTACCACTTAAATACACGAAAACGGTTTAAAAAACTAACCCAATAAAGTATGATGTTATGTTATTGTAATTCCGAATGACCAGCTCGATGAGTACATTCTGAATATTCAATAAAAATGATAACTCAAATATGTATACCTAAATGAAAAATATTGCATATTTTGATAAATATAATATTACGATATCACCTGTCTCTATTTATACAGGTGGGTGCTATTTTACATTATCATTAATCCCACAAATCTGCGTGATTTTTACAATATACTCTTATTGAATACCAATAAATTATAATATTATTGAAGTCTGAGGAGGACAATGTTTATTCGGTTTATAATCGATGCATTAGTTTGATTAAAATGCAATAATACTTACAACGGGTCAGAATAATGCGAAATAAATACCCGAAAGAGAAAAGATTTGAGATTGTATTTCATACTAAAAAATATTATTGTTTTAAATTATTTTAAATGTATTATGATGCCCACAATTATATATACCTATTATATTAACACGTTAATTTTATTTTCATTATATATTAATAAGTTAGGAATTTTATAGGATTGAAAACTATTTTTAAAATATGCCTTAGAGTTGGAATATATTCTATATTTGAAATACTTACTAGAGATCATATAAAAAAATAAAAATCCTACAAAACCAATATTATAATAATAATATTTTACATTAAAAAATAATTTTGTCATTATAATTTGTTTTGATATGATAAATAATAATGATATATTAATACCACAATGTGAAAAAGTAGTTCAAAACCATAAATGAGAATGATATGCACTGTCGTTACAAAGATTTTGAATAAGTGATGGCTATATATTATGACGTAAAGTACATTCAGGCACTAGTTTCTATAAAGTATAACACACATTGAAATATATTTCAGATTTCTATACAATTACGAAATTCTATACTTTTTTTATTATTAATATATCGTAAATTATACATTTTTATAACTCAATAATTTGGTTCATCTTTTTTTTTTCTCCAATTCAGAAAACATTATTGTCTATATAAAAACAATATCTTCCTAATCATTAATTTCAAAAAGAATATACATTTAAGCCTTAAAGCTGTTTGATATTGTATTTTTCCAAATTTTAATTAGAAAATAAAGTATGTACCGAATTCCAACCATAGGCCAATCAGACAATTCAATCAAAAAAATATAATTTATATTAATAATTTTAATCACAAACGTGTTTTTTCAGCATTTTTTATATAAAACTTAAGATTAATTATTTTATTAATATTCATTACAATATTACTTATATATCACTGTGATCAATAAAACAATTAAAATTGAAAAATACATTTTTTCAAACACACCATTTTAATTGTTTTGGTTATCAGTGTTACCACACAATATTCATTTTTCAGGATCCAAATGTGACCTTTTGCAACTTCAAAAATAAGCCACTGACACTATTGTAAAACAACACAATGTATATAATAATTGTGACAATATTTTTGTGGGACCAAATTATTATTCAGCCGTTAGTAAACCTTTGCAATTCTTTCTCATCACATGCAATTATCACATTATAAATTCCATCACGAGGAAATCGGTAGCACTCGACACGCGACGCGGCGTCTTGCCAAATCATTTTTTATCTCTCACTCGCTCGTCGACATACTATACGCCGCGGAGCGTCGATTCGACTTATCCGTTTGACAAATGAATCCCTTTTTCTCGGTGAAACGACGTGTGTGTGTTTCTCTCCCTCTCCCTCTCTATTTATATATATATATATATATATATTTATATGTATATATATATATATATATATTCCTTGAGGGTGCAATAGGTTAATTGATCCGAAAAGATAACAAAAGCTGTGTACAGCTTCTACTTCCGCGCCGCCGATGATTGCATAGTACGTTGTGCAAAGTGCAGCGGCGGGGTGGTGATTTGTTGGTGTGAGAAACGTGCGCCAGACACACGTATATAGGTAGGTAGGTAGGTAGGTAGGTAGATACACAACCACGTGCACTTGCAGCAGCCTGCAGAAAGAGAGGGGACGGAAATGTATACCGGAAGACGATATCCTCTCGATCGTAAATTTCCGGTCCCAAAATTTCTCTACCCAGTACTCTTTCTCCGTCACTCTCTCTCTCTTTCTCTCTCTCTCTCTCTCTCTCTGTATCTCGCCCACTCTCGCCCTCTCTCACCCTCTCACGGTCTCACCCTCGCCACGTTCTATCACTGCGTTTGCCGCCGCAAACACCTCTTCTCGGCTAACTTATTGCACGATCTCCTTCTGTTTGATTCACAACTCTTGAGAGCGGGCGAAAACGTACAATATACAGATAACTACACCACAGCTCGAGTGCAGGCAATACGAATGTTGGCACATTTGAGTTATGGGGTCCGACAAATCACCGGACGCGTTTTTAAAACAAAATTCATAACCGTGAGACGAAACATTATTATTTATATACAGATACCTACCGCATTTATATTACAGATTATTATAGATAAGCGGGTACTTTAGAATCAATATAATTAAAACTTCGTGTTTACTTACCGTGACGTCTGAACTATATATTTTATTATTTACAAAATAAAAGTCAACAAGTAATTATTATTATAATGATATCCAAACACTGTTTTTCAGTCGATAATTAAGTATTATAATTTATTATGATTTAGTTAGTTATCTGTGCATTACAAAAATATTCAACAAAAATAATTTAACTTGTCATAAGGATATTTTTTAATAAAATCTATAGGCTCATATAAATTTCATTACATCAACACTTTAATAAAGTAATTCTTAAAGCTTGTAGTTATAAATTAATTATTTTTATACGATAAACTATTAAACACACGAGGTTGTCTTATTTTGATAATACTAAAGAAAACATTTCTGTGGCGTTTGAAATATTCTATAAAATATAAATTCGGAAATAAATAAAAAAACTAAAACTTTAATACATGTAAGTAGAAAGTATATATTTTCTGTTTAACCATACTTTTCAGAATAATTAATTAATACAATTAACTTTTTTTAATGTAATCAATACAGTATATGCATTCAAATTTCTTTAATTACATGAAATTATTAGTTTTAATTAAGATAATATTTCATTATATTTTGCCAGTAAAATTAGAATTACTAAATAATATATTTAATATTTATTTCAACCATATTAACATATCAACAAAACAGAACAAAAGAACAGTGACATTCGTTAAATTGGTATACCATATCTACTGCAATTTGGAAACTACGCAGAAAAATAAATTACAATACTTTTCCTACACCTCCGGAACGTAATTGCATTAATACTTTTCAGGAATTGTTAGAGAATAGTATAAGGGATTTCCGGTCTTTTTTAACATCGCTATAGTGAAAACGTATCTGACACAACCAACCACTCCTCTTGCGCACATTATATTTAATGATATCACAAGAGCGCATTATTATGGCATTTCCATAGATAGAAAAGAAATCCGGTGTACAGCAAGTAAAGAATAAACAAGCTTTTCCCAAACAAACTTTCTGAGTATAAAGTAAAAAAATAATACAATATATACGCTGTTCTTTTCTAAAATTTGAATTTACATTGAATGCACTGTGAATATTTACAAGTCCTAATGACATTTGTTTAATGACTAAACTAAACACGTTATAGAAAAGTGTAATTTACAGTATAGCTAACAGTTGATCATCATACTTATAAAAAAAAAATATATAAAAAAAATTAAGATAGTTTGTCTTTATAGATCACAAAGATCACTAAGTATATAATTTAATATAAATTAATTTATTCATCTACTAACATAATAATAATATAATAATAATAATAATAATAATAATAATAATATATAGGTACTATAGATAAATAAATTATTAAGTAACTAGTAATTGTCTGACTCAAAAATGTAATATCAATCCAATATTTATATCAAATGATTAAACCACCATTAACTGTGTAATCTTAAAATTAAGCTTATTCTTGTCCTAAATTAGCTAACGTCACTATGGTCACATAATCTAGTGGTTAGTAAAAAATATAAGCATTTATTTCGTAAACATTTTTTTAGAAGGAGTAAGGTTATCGTTATTAATTTTATCTAAGGTCCCATATTAGTTTTTTCCATGTATTGATACATATAAATTATAAATTATCAAACTCTTTTTAAGTCTAAGCTTGTGTTGGAGTAGAGAGTTATTACTCCGAGTTACACAATATGAAGGAAAACAGGTTTTCTAAAAATACACAGTACAGCTAAATTAAATTGACATCAGACAGAACAAATATAATGGAAATATAATTAAAATAATTTCGAATAATTTTTATTTTATCCTACTTATTTATTATTATTTTCCTCATTAATTACCAACAAACTAGTAAACGACTAAAAAAAAAATTTAAATGGGCTTAGATGGGCCTCGCTCTGCTGTACAGTAGGGGATGGACTGACTGGACTGGACCTCATTCATAGGATAGATCACTACAATGGATTTGTTAAATTTGAATGCAATGATATGTATCATTGTATACGAATAACGATTCTGAACGGAGATAATACGGTAGTCTATAATAGGTATATTATAATATAGTATGTTATATTTAAATCGAAATATAATGTCAATATTTGCTTTTCAAACGCTTATAAAAAATAATTAGGTCTATGGATTTGAATAATTTTGAAATTACAGTAAAAACTACTAATGTGGAATCTTCTATAAAATTTCAAGTAAGTATTTTGTGTCAGCCAAATTTTTATCAATAATAATAAAAAAAATTTAAAAAATTAAATATTTCAAATGCATACAAGTTGCTTAAAAATTATTACAGTATTTTTAAAATATATGACTAAAGAAAATTCCAATCTTAACAACTGGTAAAAATTTAAAAATTTCAAGTTTCTGCAACAAATATTTAAAATTGTTATTTTATGCAATTTCGTAAAAATTTAAATTTTAGTCATAAAAATGTTTTCTTAAATTCCAGTAGAAATTTTTTATATTTTTTTGAAAAGTAACTTAAAGATATCCTTGTGTTAAAATTTTGAAATTAAGTGTAAATAGAAAATATTTTATGAATTTTTAACTACAAAATAACTTGTAAATTGTCGTGATTTTGACATATTTCATACAAATTTGGACTTTATGGGCTTATAGAAAAAATTTGTGTGGAACGGTTTACAATTTCTTTTTAGTTACGATGATAATTACTTATATTGAACCTTGAAATTTTCAAGAATTTTTGAACAGCCAAATTTTTGTAATCGGTATTTTTAAAAAAAAGTAAGATAAAACGAAAATATAAATTGTCTATAAATAGGTTAAAAAATACTTTGAAAACTGAACCATGTATAGAAAACGCCAATATAAACATTTGGTGAACATTTGGAGTATTCGCGGTTTTTCGTTTTTGAGTTAGAGCATTTTAAAAAATTGTATTTTTACGTAAAAATTTCAAGTGTGTTTGTAATTTTTTTGTGGTTTTTGTTGATGCGTTTGAAAGTTATTGAAAAATTTTGATTTTTAACTTGCCCAAGTATCATCTACATTCACTTTCCTTTCAAAAAAAAAAGTTGCTGTTTAAAGAAATCCAAGCATTTTTACTGTCCCAAAACGTGATGACTGACACAAAAAAAAAAAATAAATAAAATAAAAATAAAAGAACACACATCATTGTAAAACCAATAGATTCCATCACTTCATTCAGAATCTAAAATATATTTTTAAGAACCACGTAAGTTCTATAGAATTGAATTTTCTATGATTTTAATGTGCAAACAACATTTCAAATAAACATTTTATGTACATCTATTATATGATAATATTTTGTCTATCCAATCAGTCTGTAAAATTACTAGTTTACTTGGAATATTGATTGTACAATATAATTATATTGTTTTATGTTAGACAACTGTCAAATTTTAAAATGTTGATCACCATCCCAATAATAAGCAATCTTAAATGTTGATCTTATAATACCAATGTACCTATTCTGGAACCACATTATTAGTAGCCATACGAGACCTATAAATTGTTCTGGTTCAAAATCGTCAAAATGCAGAAGAATTTTAATTTAAATATTTGAATAAAGTTTATACTGTTTGATGCCAAATAGACGGCACAAGTCGAGTTAAAATCACTCTGTCTGAGTGATGTAGATAAAAAGCAGATGTAGACCAATAAAATAAGTGATATTAACTTAAATCAAAGATGGTCAATAAACTAAAATTACTAATTAGAAGGAAAGAAAATAAATTTTCCAAAGTCCATACCTATATAATAGTTATAACTTATAAGGAATTTATTTAGCAGTTATTGCTCAAACCAATCGGAATATCGTAACGCAAAAATCTTATTATTAAGTCAACAATTATTAATCTGCTTTAAATTATTAGAGATAAACTGATAAGTGATAACGCGTAAACAGTACAAATCAAAACTTTTAGATAATAAATAATATGAACGGCGTGGTATAGGATTTTATATACACAATTGCATCATTAAGTCATCAGAGTTTATATCAAACAAGTTTCAATAAAAGAGATGATAAATAAAAAAAATTGTTGCTATCAAATAATGATTCGTAATACTGTTGTCAATTAAATATTGATATTGATTGTTTTTAAATTTTTAATACTTAGTTTTTAATTTAAAATAACCATTAGTTAAAATTAGTTCATCCTAAAAATGTACAAAATTTTATCACAATGTAAAACAATATTATTCTAGCTGAATGCTTTTATTATACATATAAATCAAATTAATCCTATAGACTTTAGTCGTAACTTATACCTATACCTACTACGCATTACGCATATATACTCAATTATATTTATCAATATAGATAAGTTTAAAAGAAAAACCGTCTCATCATCGTATTTACCTAACCCGTAAGACTAGAAAACTGAACATTAAGGGTGAATGTTCATTTTAGGCGTTGCTAAGATGGGATTTTGCGCGAAATGTGACCTATAATAGGTAAATAGGAGTATTAAAATAACTACCCTTGAAGTCAATCAACAAACATACGAACATTACATTAAAATCCAAAACTATTTGAAGATTTTAAAATTATCATTGAGTAAAAAAATTATATTGGAAACTAAAATGTTAATATTCATTATTAGTTGCATCAATAATCTTATTTAATATAATTCTAAAGTTTTCATCAAAATAATTGGTAATAAATGTTATAATCGATATCATATCAATCAAGTAATCAGTTACAATACATTAATTAAATATTACCTATACTAAAGTTTTGGTGTAGATGGTATATAAAACTATCTTGTGGTATGGTATATCAAAACAGTTTGCCGCAGTCACTCTTTGTACTGCGACTACTGCGGTTAATTACCGTCCGGCGCTGCTAGTAGTTGTATGGATGACCACACCACTCTATGTCCAGAGACGTCGTCCATGCCTACTCATAAAGTATATATATATATACATGTTTAACCTCCTCCCACATAGTTTATCTTATTTAAATAAAAAGCCTACATAGGGCGCTAATAGTCTCAATAGTTTCCGTGTCCTCCTTAAAAAATATATTTAAAAAAAATCTACCCTTTTCATATACTGGCGATAAACTAGCATACTTTTTAAATTTACATTTTCACGTATACTCGTATGTAATTGTAGTTGACGTGAATTTTAACAATGAATCTATTATCATATTATATCATATATCCTTAAATGAACCATACCCGCATTATGCCATCTCTATATTATATAAAAGACAAGCATGGCTGACTGGTTGACTAACTAATCTATCAACGCACAGCTCAAACCACTTGACGGATCAGGCTGAAATTTGGCAAACAGATAGGTATTATGACGTAGACGAAATTTTGAAAATCTACCCTTAAGAAGTAGAATAGTGGTTGGAAATTTGAATTAATTAACGCGCAACGTAAATCACTGTACGGATCGAGCTAAAATTTGATGTAGGTGTCCGCTAAAAAATTTAAAAAAACTAATAAATAATAAAACAATTTCATCCAACATTTTTTGGCGTAAAATTAGGTTAAAAACGGTAATGAGCCTGGTAAAAATCAGTGAAAAAAAATCCCATGCTGTGAATCACAAATATTAGTATTACTTAATATTTACTTTATACAATACAAATTATTAAAATATTTTAACCATTATCCTAAGTGATAAGACTTTAAAAAGCATTGCTTCTACAGCGAGTTAAACCCAGAATGAATTGAACACATAATTAATTTTTCCTGGTAATTCAGCTTGTATATGAATATTTTCATTTTTCTAAGGTTTAATGCCTATTTAGATATTAATAAGACATCAAAAGAATTAGATTATTGTCATTGTAAATGTCCACTAGAAATAATAGGTATAATATTATAAAACTCTGATATTAAAAAAAACACAAATTTCAATTTGGATCGATAGAAGCAATTATATACGTAGGTACAAGATATAAATACTCTGAAGTTAAAGCAGCTTAGTTAAAATTTTTATCAATCAATAAGTCATGTTTTATTTTAAGACAGTCCATATTTTTTTTTCCTTTAATTATGATATGTTTATACTTTTTTTAATAACTAAAGTCTCCAAATATGTGGCCAAATATTTTGCTAATTTTTCCTATGTTTGTTTTCTCACGCACTATTGAATTAGGGTTTGTCGTTCTCGTCGTGAAATTGACGTTCCACTGATTTTGTACCTACCATTTAACTTTAATCCTCGTTATTCCAACTGTTAAAATATATACTGTCAATACTCCTTTGTACATTTCCAGTAACAATTATCAGATCTTTGTAACCGAGTATAAGTCTCTGGCTTCTCTGGGGTCATACTCCATGTCATCATCAGTCTCTGCTACAATTATTGTGGTCTCTGCTATACTAACCATTATTTAATTGATATTTTATTAATGGTGCTACAATTCTATTCGTAGTTATAGACATTAAAACTATTATTCTAACAACCATCCGTTTGTACATTAATTATAACTATTACATTAGTATCATAGTACATTAGTATAACTTATAAGTTATAAGTTTTATAGTTGATACTCGATAGTGGCTATTCAATTTTGTTACGAAAATGGTGTTCGAGTGTTTAGTATTAAAAAAATGACCGAATATGTTTACAAAGCTAGTTGAATTACATTCCTTCTGACCATATACAAAATACCTAATTGAGTCAAAAAGGGGTGGAATTAATTTATAGAATTAGGTTGCGTCTAAATCATATTAAAGTATAAGAAATTTCATATCGTTATCAGCGGTCATCGCCTAATCGAGGTAATATACAAAATGTATTAAGTATAATATTTATAGAAAAAATACGTTAATATACTACAACTCTTATAGAAAATGTAATTACATCGGGTGTAGGTACTTCACAGCTTTTACTCTAAACCCTGAAATAATACGGGATTTTCATTTCAATGTTTCATATTAAAACTCAAATAAATATATCAATAATAGTTTATCAACGGTTATCATACAGTGGCATAGTATGGCGTTCGGTTTATCGCAGTCACTCTTAGTGCTGCGGTTATCACCACCCAGCTGGGCTAATATTTAGATGGGTGACCACATGACTCAATGGTGTTGACCATAATAACCATACTACACACATACACTACCCACGTGCTTAATTCTCTATAGTTCCTCGAAACAAAAAAAAAAAAAACTACAAGCCAAAAAACCCACATGAAGGGCAAAGACCACAGTCACCGGGTCTTCCATAAAAATATGAATCAATAAAAAAATAGGTAAATACCTAAATAAATATTATACAGTAACATTGGTTTTAGTCACGGTGTATCTGAATTACTAAAAGGTGAAAAAGGATACTGTCAATTTACTTTAGTACTACATAAATAACATATTATCTGCATTATTTTTACATTATTAACTTAAATAATTACTAATCAAATCCAAATGAAATAGCTGTAGAATTATTCAGATAAGTTATTATATTTTTGTTATAATTTAGTTGTTTCATCAACTAAGAAAAATAATAATTATCAAATGTAATAAACATCAATCATTTATCGTCGAGATATATCCAAGAAACCATTTTTTATTGCCATGATATAGTTTAATATTTTAACACAAATCATTCTCAGTATTTCGTTCAAAAATAAAATTATTTAATTACACAATTGATTGGATAATTGTGTTAAAAAAAGAATAACAATAACTATGATAAATTGTTAAATTTTATGATTTTTACAACATAGAACATTAAAACTTGAACTACGTATGTATGCCGATATACTCTAAGTCTTTGCTTAATTTATTAGATAATGATTATAATTTAAGTTCTCCAAAAATATTTCGTATAATATTATAATTGCTCAATGTTATATTAAATTTTATCATACCTATTTATATAAAATAAAACATTAATCAGATAATAAATCTTTAAATTGTCATTTAAGGGTACATTTAGTATTTCCGTAAATATATTCAAATAACTATTATTCGTTTAATTTATTGTAATGTAAACTACAATTATTTTTACTACCTATTTTTTTAAGTTAAAAATGATCAGAACACTATATATTATTAAAATGAAAAACAAATAAATGCATATTTAGTGTATGTTAGAAGCTATAAGCTATATATATTTTTTAGACTACATTATTTTTACAATAAAATTCATACATATAAACGTTTTTTAATTTATTCTTAAAAATATTTCTCTTATTCTAGAGACTATAGCTAATTATCATTTAATTTTTTTATTTTCATTCTTAATATTATTCACCTAATGTTCATGTTTATTTATAAAACGAGCTTATGTAAGAAAAGTTACTTAAAAGACAAAAATTGTAAATATACTCGGAAAACCATAGGGTGTGATCATAAAAAATATCTGTAAAACCCCGTCAGTATAACGACAGTGCCTTTTCTGTATTCACGTAGCGTGTGCATCCTTCCGACAACAGAGTCTATGGTCGTCAATGGATTTCAAACACCAAGGCAATTGCGATGGTTCGCAGCAAGGGCTTTTCAAAACTTACCCCCACACTTCGCTACCATTAGTAATGCCTACAACCATAGACGTCAAAAAAACCTTCCACTACGGAAACTGTTTGCGGCTTTTGACTGACCCCACCTTCAATACATATACAAACACATGAACAATTTGTAAGTGTGTAAGGCCGTGATGATATATATGCATAATATTATGTATACTAATTTATGAGAGCCAGACCTATGCACATAATGTTTAAACAATCGTCATTTGACGTCTACAACGTTAATTAAAAGGAGTTTTTGATGCACTAGAGATACTTATATTTATTTGCATGTTGCATATATATTTGTGTCTGGATATTTGTTTGAAACCAATACTGTGAATTATGAAAGGAAAAATGAAAAATTGCACAGAAACTTGTACTATTGTTTTACCTTATTACTTAAACCAATGAATTCAAGAATTTTATACCGCAAAATAATTAAGAATATTTTTAGCAATTAAAAAAACACAAAGCATAAAAACAGTAATTAAAATAAATACAATTTTTAATATAATTGTTATGCTCTACGATTCTTATGTTAAACAATATTTTACTAGGATTTTTCTTATAATATAAACTTACATGGAAATCTGAATAATTTATCCGAGTGCTATGAGTTTAAATATATATTAATTTAATGTATAATAACTTCTTACTTATACTATAATATATTAACTAATCTGTAGTTGTTGGTTGAGTTAAGAAATTATAAATGATATTCGATAATTTATGCGACTATTTTGAAGATTTTTATACACTGAAACAAAGTGGCGTATATAGAGAAGAAATCACTAAAACAGTGAAATTTCAGGTGAAAACATTTTGGGTCTATAAAATACTATTTTTTTTTTATATACATCATTAATAATCCTGATTATTACAAATCTGCGTTCAGTAATCCAAGTGTAATGTTGTTATTGTAAATATTAGAGTAATATTAGAGTAAACTTATCTAGGTACTATCAAACTCAAAGGAAAGAACATTATCTGTGTCTTTTCTTCAGCATTTTACAATATTTTAATTTATAAGCGAGTTATGATTATATAAAATATTACAATTTTAAAAAGCTTCTAGATCGCTTATAAATTAAAATATTGTAAAAAAAAACCAATGAGAAGACAAATAATGTTCTTCCCTTTGAGTCCGATAATAGGTAAATTTACTCTAGTATTAAAATTTAAAGGTAAATATTAAAAAGTAAATTACTGAACGCAAATTTTCTATGTGTACGTTTATAAGACGGAGACAACACATGCAGGTGCTATTATATTGAAAAATTGTATAGGTAGTAATGTAATATTTCATTTATATAATTTCTAATCATATCAATGTGTATCATTATGACACAACATAGGTACATGGTATGTCTATGATTATGGTTAGTTTTTGTATTAAAACTGTATGTTCTAAAATATATTTATGTAGCAAAATATTATATAGAATACTTCACACACATTATACATCATATCCAATGTAAATTAATAGCAGTATAAAGCTGGTGATTACTAATTATTAATTGAATCGTCCAATACATCATATTAATCTCGATATTAACCAACTAGAACCAAAATAATGATTCATAATTTAAATTCAATAATTTAATGAAAATATTTTTTCTTATGTCAATGGAAAAAATAGTTGAGAAAAATCAAGACATTTTAATTTGTTAGCTTCAAGATCTCGTTCGAGAAGTACAAAGTATAAGAAAGAAAATTCTTAAAATTTTAATTCTTATAGTTCATTTTGATGGAATTACAAGTATAAAACAACATTGAAAACATGGAAAACTTTTATTTGCAAAATATACATACCCTTATATATGTTATAAATTATAATAATAATTAATAATAATGAAATTCGGTTTTAAAAACCATTGTTACATATCATTAGGTTGATGAATTTTTTTTCATTTATTAACGAAGAATAAATAATAATATTACTAAATTTGGATTTAGATAATTGAAAAATTGTATTGCACTATCCAAACATTCATCAAACTTTCAATCTATGTTACATTAACAATATTTGGGTGCATATTAGTTTTTTTAAGGAAACTAAACTATAGTAATCTAATTTTAAAGATTATGTTACATTAAACTTTATTCTTTGTATGATTACATTTTTCAAATTTAGTTATCATCTTATATGGTTTTCATTAAATTGTTCATCTCAGGGTTTTACGGAAATGTTCATGGAGACAGTTTTACTATCATTTTTATTTTCAGGACAAGCCATAATTTCAAACGTTGTTACAAATTTAATTATTATTAAGTCTACTATACTCTTATCTTCCTGGAACCATCAGCGAAAATACCAAAAAAATGAATATTGTTCATACGTGTGTGATACTCCAAGTACAATCGTTACTAACGGTTAACATTATACTAGAAAGTGAATAAATTTACGTGTAAATAAAAATATAGGAAATTATATATTCTTTTTTAATAATATTATAAATAATATCTATAAGGTTGCTGGTACATTTGGTTTAACTTAACACTCGTATAACTTGAATACGCACAACTTACACACAACACTAATTTATTCATTTTCGTAAACATTTTAACAATGTTTACTAACTTAATACTTTTTAAGATTTCAAAATATTATTACTATTTCTGATTGCCAACTCTTTATCAAATGATTATTTATTAAACAATAAATAATTTAATATACTTAAAAGAAATAATCAAAATTACACATTTTTCGTATATTAGTAGAGAAATATCTTATTTAATTCATTTGCAAACGATCACTATCGAGTTCCAAAAACAACTTTTAACTAAGTTTATTTTCGTTTATTTTTTATTATTTTTATTTTTTGTCTCAATATTCGTTAAATTATGAAAATGTTGTTATTTTAAAATTTGTAATTCTGAATAAATCAATCTCCAATCGGAAGTATAATTTTTATAAAACTTTTTTAATGTGTTCACAACTTTTAAAAATAATTTTGGAAAAAAAAACATTTTATTACAAAACTATTATTCAGGTACCTTACTCGATTTTTAACTCAATATTTGAAATGCGTTGTATGTATAAACAAAAATCAATACATAAATAATAAAATATTATTTTATACTTAACGACAAAAAACTTAAATTACTTTGACAATTTCATAATATTCGAGATAATATTTTATTTAAATAATCTTCATTCTACGTTATACCGTAAATTAAACATATTAAGTATAACCCAAGCTATAATATTTCATAAAATAAATACCTATATATAATATTATACAACAATATTATAACTTGTTATTGCTTAACGACATTTCCATAACTATGTCCATGAAATAATATGCATAAAAAAAAAAAATACTAGCATTTGTATTTTATCGTCCAATGTCGATATTAAAATAATTACACATCCAAACAAATATACAATATTATAAATATATACATAGGTAATATACATAATAGTTGATGACTACTAAATATTAAAAATTTCCCCATCATAAGTCGAAACACACACATTATCGATGAAGACCAGGAATAGAAAACTAATATTTCCAGGATCTGCTTTCATTTTGACTGATATGATTTACTTTAATATGTTTATTGATTTTATAAAAGTACTTTTTTCCAATAATTATAAAAATGTTTCAATTTTTTTTTTTTTTTATTTTACTGCCTATATATTTTTAATGGGTTCATAATTTTGTTTTTATTCTAGTGTATACTGTACAATACATTTTTTTATTTCATGTAATATTAAATTATAAATATCCAAACCCCTATTATCGACTTGATGGATATCTGGGATATGGTAGGTATAATAATATTGCAATGGTACATTTTGACATTTTGTACTACTTAAAGTTTACAATTATTATTCAGTTACTTACAGTTATTTTAGATTCTGAACGGAGTGATCAATTTTTTAATCGGTATTGATTTTACAATATGTTTTTTAATTTATTTTATTTTTGTATCTGTCGTCACATTTTGGAGCAGAAAATAATTCGATTTCCTTATATAGCAACTTTTTTTAAAGGAAAGTGAATGTAGATGGTACCTACTTGAGTAAGTCGAAAATTAAACATTTTCAATACTTTTGAAAAGTATCAAGAAAACCATAAAAAATTACGGAAAATTTAACGCAAAACAAATTACATTTTTTTAAAATACTCAAAAATAAAAACCGAAAATACATTAAATTTTCAACAAAAGCTTATACTAGCGTTTACTATACATGGTTAAGCTTTCGAAGTATTTTGATATTTATGATCTATTTATAAACAATTAAAAATTTCGATTTTTCTAAGCATTTTTTTTTTTTTTTGAAATAGTGATTTGGCTCTCCGAAAAATATTGAAATTTTAATATAAGGTTTAGTACAAGTTGTAATCATCACCAATAAAAAAAAATCGAAAATTTTTCGACATCAATTTTTTGAACATGCCACTAAAGTTCAAATTTTTATGAAATATGACAAAATTGCGATAATTTGCTTGTTATATTGTTATTGAAAGTTCATAAAATATTTGGTATTTATACTTCATGTTCAAAATTTTAACACATGGTTATCCATAAGTTTTTCTTAAAAAATATTCCTTCCGAACTTTCAGAAAAAAATGTATGACTGAAATTTACATTTTTATAAAATTGTAAAAAATAATGATTTATCTTCAAACGATTTTAAAATTTTGTTATTATTCAAAATGTATAAGTTGTAGAAACTTGAAACTTTTACCAGTGGTATAGATTGATATTTTATAATCCAAAAATATTTTACATCATATACAAATACATTACATTACAACCAAACTCGTATGTACCTTAAACCTAACACCATTCACCACCAATCTAAAAAACTGAAGCGTCTCAAAAAATCCTAACCACATGAATGCTTTGATTTGAACTACGTCTACATGATTTAACTTGAAGTCAAAAGTAGGCAAATTAATACAAACAAAGGAATGACACAAAATGTTAAGTTATCATATTAATTGTAATTTAATAATAAACGTACCTACCTAACACTTTAAATTTAAAATGGGTAATATAGCAAAAAGCAATATCTTGGTTGAATTTTCAGTCATTTTTAATTCATAGGTACCTAAAAAAATATAGTGCCCTATTTAGGTAGTATTTAATTTATCAAACAACAATTTTATTGATTAACTATTAAGTTAAACATTCATTATTATAATAACTAATGAGCATAGTGTAGCAATTTTTGTTCGCGTTTATTAATTTATTATCTTTTAATAAATCATATTTCTTTTTCAAACATGATTCTTCACAAAATATCAAGTATATTTTTAATTTTAACTGATAATTTTTCCAATTAATAAATCGGTTATATTTAAACTAGTATAGCTATTTAGTTTGTCGACAAACTAACAAAAGTTAAAATAAGTTAGGAGAAACTTAATTTTGGAAACAAAATTAGCATTTAAACAAATTACTGTTCTCCTTAGCTGGTTTAAGTTATACAATTATACAGAAAATCGAGTAACTCCAGTAACGGTCAAACGAAGAGCGGAGTTGGGAAGATAGATTCTTCCATGATCTTTTTTCATAACTTAATATTATATATTTAAAAAGAACGGATGGGCCTCGCTTTGCTGTACAGTTGGGGGTGGAGTGCACCTCGTTTATAGGATAGGTCATTATTACAATGGATTTATTAAATTTTAATGTAATGATAGATATCATTGTATACGAATAGCGATTCTGAACGGAGTTAATATGTTTGTCTATAATGAGTATATAATAATATAATATTTTATATTTAAATTGAATTATAATGCAATTTCGTAAAAATTTAAATATCAAACGGTCATAATTTTTTTTTCTTTTAAGTCCAGTAGAAATTTTTATATATATTTTTGAAGATTAGTTTATGGACAACCTAGTGTTAAAATTTTGAACCTTAAGTATAAACAGAATAAATTTTATGAATTTTTATCTACAAAATATTTTGCAAATTATCGTGATTTTGTCACATTTTATGCAAATTTGAGCTTTATGGGCTTATAAAAAAAAATTAAATGAAACGATCTCCGATATTTTTTAGTGACGATAAGTTAAACTTATTATAAACCTTGTATTACATTTTTGAGAGTTTTCAGCTAGCGAATTAAATTTTATAGATGTTTCAAAAAAAAAAATTTTACAAAAATCGAAAATTTAAATTGTCTATAAATAAGTCAAAATATGTCAAAATACTTTGAAAACTTAACCATGTATAGAAAACACCAATATAAAGATTTGGTGAAAATTTCAAGTTGTTGCGGTTTTTCGTTTTTGAGTTAGAGCATTTTAAAAAAATGTTTTTTTGTAAAAACGTGAATTTGCATAAAATTTCCCGTTTTATCGTAATTTTTTTATCTTTTTTTTCGATTTTTTCAAAAAGTTATAAAAGAGTTCGATTTTTGACTTGCCCAAGTACCATCTACATTCACTTTCCTTTCAGAAAAGTTGCCGTTTAAGAAAATCTAAGCATTTTACTGCCAAAAAAGTGTCGTCAAACACAAAAAAAAAATAAAAAATAAAAAATAAAAAAATTAAAAAAAAACACACACATCATTGTATAATCAATAGATTCCATCACTCCGTTCAGAATCTAAAAAACGTGATTATTAAAAATAATCCACATCCCTCCTCCTCCATGACAAAATGATTCGACCGCCACTGAGTAACTCGCTCATCTTATACTATAGCTCAACCATCATGATTACAGCCCCTATAATTATTATAGTTTAGTATAATATACTTTTGAACTATGAATGTTTCTTATATTTATTACGTATGTACTAAGTACGTCCGAATTATGACTAACAGTTTTTTCAACAATACTTCCTCTCCCGCCCCTACCCCGAACAAATTTTATTTCGCATCACGTAAATAAACACAGTGCAAGTGTAATATAGACTTACCGACTACTTTACTCCACTGGGCTTGCGGCCTCCATTCTGGAAAGTGTTTGGGAAACCGGTCCCGGGTCCAGAACGTACGCACGGCTACCCGGTACCGGGCCAATTTGTCCGGCGAACACGATGGGGCGCCGCCGATGCACCGGCACACGGCAACGGCGATAAATGTGCACGCCAATAACCGTCGGACGGATTGCATGGCGAAGCGGCGACAGAATAAAATTTTCCGTTTTCTTTATAACTTTTACTCTTTTTCTCTCTCTCTCTCTCTTTCTCTTATTCAACTCCTGTCACACAATATTATTTCCTATTTTCGTTTCGGTTTTTTTATTCGTCTATGTCCAGTAGTTATCCGCGTGCGTATTGACAAACGGCGCGAAAGCAACGGCGGTGGCGGCGACGGCGACGGATACGTTGGCAACAAGCGTGCTGATCAGACCGCGGACAAAAGTTTACTAACGGCCGTAGTCGTCGTCGTCGCCGTCGTCGACTTCACTGCCACCGTCGTCGTTGACGACGACGCCAGCATCGCGTGCACGGGCGGCGGTAGCGGCAACGGCTGCCCGCCGTGACACCGCCGCCAACGTGTTGATTTTAAAACCAACCCTCGTCCTCCGCACACCCCTGCATGTACGGATGCCGCCACTCTCCTGTGCACACCCCGTCATACTCACCCCCCCCCCGCCACGCATGACTCCGCTGCGACATCAGAACCCGAAACCACCGTGCCGGGCCGACGGCCAATCGAATCGCTTTGTTCGCGGATAACTATTAATTTCATACATGTATAACTGCTATTACGCGTGCAGTGTGTTTGGGTGAACTCACTCGAATTATTGGGTGAAGCGACGAAACGTTATAGTGTCAAAAGGTGCTGCACAGTCGATTCGCCGAGTAGGTATACATAGTGTACAAGTATACTTAATAACTATTTAATATAATATATGGATACAACAGAGGATAAACATTTTTAGAACATGTGACGATGCGTCACTACGCAGTACTCAATAATGTCCAGCACTAATTTTAACATTTCTGAAGTCGTTCAGAAAATAATGTAAAGTAGGTGTACTCGTACCAATAAGTGTATTGACTTACCTACCGGCGAAACGAACCGTGAGATTTTAACGGTATGAGTTTATTTATTCCTCATCCGATAGTAACTGAAAACAACTTTCCGTTATCTTAAAACAATGTTTTCCCAACCGTTTTCCGCTGGTCGTGGTAGCATGTGGATAACATAATATTATTACACATTTATATTTACCTATGTAGATTTCCTATGGAAATTTAAAAACCATGCGGTGTAATGTCAGAGCTCAGTTCCATCATAAATTGCTAATTACAACTTACTCTATTATTCTTCGATTTTATAGGACCTAAATATTATTATAATATTTATTGGCACCGAAAGTAACACACTAAAACTTATTATAGTTAAGCAATTATTTTTCTGAACATTGAGGTTGACAAATTGTATATTATGATAAAATATTTTCTTTAACTAATAACAACACATCAGTTCTTATAGCTCACCAAAAACCGTTGTCTATTTGAGTTAATAGTATTATTTATTCATTGTACTTAATATTATTGTAACCATAATATAGTTATTATGTAATAGATATAACTATTCACACTATAGGGTTGTTTCAAGGTTGATATTTTTTACAGAACGATTTCACTTAGTATTATTATACTTCGATCTCATAATCATGCTATTATTAATAATTATTCCTAATTCCTACAATTATTTTCATAGTTCTTAGGGGTTTTTATATGGGTTTACGTATTTAATAAAAAAATCAGATAGTTCATAGTTTATTGTCAAAAATAAAGGTTTTAACTGTATTGTATACTTAATGTCTAATTCTAAAATGCAGAAATCCATGATTAACTACCTAACTATAAATAAAATGTGATTATTAAACATCATACGTGGTGATAGGCCATAAATCATAGTACCTACCTATAGACAATCTAGAGTAGGTACAAAGAAGTAAAATAATGGAAAACATATATGATTCACAGTTTCAACTTTCAACCAACTATAATAGCAAGATAATGATGATGTCAAGAGTCCACATTACATAACAGAAGTCTTAAAATTAACCACGACATATTCTTTAATTTCACATTAACTTTTTAATATTTTGTTCCGGGTTCATCCAATACAGTATATATTACATTCAATGTAATTTTATAAGTTTTAATATGAAACAATTTCCGCATATTCTACCATTCACCCAGTCATGAAACTATTATAATACCAGTAGAATACAATGAAAAATTACCCATTAAATTAATTCAAACGAGCATATTAAATAACTATACTATCTCAAATATTCTGAAATCTGATAGCTAAGATATAGTCTATACTAATATTACTCAGGAAACTGTACTGGGTCCATAAATATAAAATGTAATTACATACAGTTATGATCTTATGAATCATAGAATTATTATTTATTTGTCTTATTCTTAATTGAAAAATGAATCAAGGACTAACATATATAGAATGTTTTTGATATTTTAGTCAATGATTTACTTCAGTTTTTGAATTTTCTATGGAAATATTGATGATTATAAATATTTAATATGTTTAATACCTCTTCACAGACTTCGTTTCTGAATGAAAGTAACCAAATAAAATAAATAAATCATTAAATAAATTAATTTATAGTATAGTGCGTATCTCTGCTATTACTTACATTTGTGCATAGCAGTATTCAGTTTAACACAAATTAATAATTAAAAACATTGTAATATGTGCCTTAACGTCTATACATACATAGTTATTAATATACAACACAAACGTTAGTGGGGAGAACAATGATATATTATGATTGTTGAATGTAAAATTATACTGTATTCTACTCTCCAGTTCTATACCTATCTATGTAGGTATTCAAATGTCTGAACTCGTATATTATCATTTTACTTACTTAGACGTTATACATGTTAGAACGATAATGGTGATGAGCACTTATGGTAAGAGCACTAATATGAGCTCTCTTTTATTTTAAATTGTATTAATATAAAATCCAATTTAAATCAAAACTTTAATGTAATATATTTATTGTGTTGCACAAAAGTATTTTTAAAGTTTAATTATGGGTTTCAATGAAAGAAATAACTAATAAACTGATCTTAAGTTTGAATTCCTTCCTAATTAAAACATTTATTGTTTGTTTTCATTGAAAAAATTATCCGTTCTTTGTAAGTAAAAATAATATTTTAAAAAAATAATAAGAAAATATTTGAATAAATCAATTGATAAACACAAACAAATAATAATTATTATCTTTCAACATTAAATAAAAAAGAAACTAACCATAGTGAAAAGTGAGGTATAATGGCTAAAAGAAAAGAAAACAAGCTCAATGTCAAACAAATCATACTAAAAGGAAAGATCTCTAGTTTTATAAAGCTTAAAAAAATTAACTATACCATAATAAATTATTAATTTTTTTATCATGACGAGAATTTAAATATCTTTTGACATCTTTTTCTTTGAATTGAATATGCTGTTTTTATACATAAAATTATTATTCTTTTGAATGGTTTTCATCTAAATTTTTTGGAAGTTGTCACAATAAATAAATATTTTTTCTTTGTAATGATATTAGAACTTATTTACTTATAGTTTAATATTATTATAATATTAAATACAAAAACATTCTCATAAAAACAATACTATTTAAGAAACTATTATTCTTATTATAGTTATATTGTCCATAACTACAAATCATTATTTTAGATTCGAAGTGAAGTGAGGATAATGCACCTATTGATTTTATCATAATGTATGTTTTTTTATGTCTGTGTACATGATTTTGAATGGAATGAGTATTTTGATGTATACAAAGCTATATTGTTTTTGAAAGGAAATGTCCTCTAGTCGGTGTATTAGGGAGATCATTTTTTGAGTTTGTCAATAGTTTTCCCAATAATTTATAAAACCACTGAAAAATTGCAAAAATAAATTAGAATATGATTTTTATTTGATTACTATTTTGTTAGTCATAGTTATAAGCTGTATTATTATTATTATTATTATTATATAAATAAAAACTAATCCATCTCAGACTCTTTTTTTCGAAAGCCATGGTACATTTTTTCAAATTTTAAAGATCAATACAGGAATATCGTTCACTCATCCTTGTAACTCACACCTAACCATGGAGTCTCACGTGACCTATGATTATCCTTTTAAATTATATATTATATACAATGTATGTATTATTCATGAATTTAGAAAGGAAATTACAAATTTAGATGTTAACTATCTTTAGAGATTAGAGAGATTATTTAATCACTATCAGACTTAACAAAACATTTAAACTTCAATTTTTAAACAAATCTGTTCAAATAATTTTCTTACACTTCCTGCATATTTAACTAGTTGTCACATTATATTACACTATATATTATTACTATATATCACAATATATTTAGTTGAAACTTGACGTTGTATGTTTTTGAACATGAAATTTTCAATAAAAGATACATTAAATTAATTCTACTAAATACATATACAATAAGATCATATCGATTGATTAAATAAAATAAATACAAAATTATTAGAACCTGAGTAATATTTCTTCGAACTATGATTTAATTTACTGAAATGTCACTAGACATTAGCTAAGTACGAAGTTCTACTCGCATTATTGTATGATCCTAAATTCCTAACGAAGTATGAACTCGTATTATGGCGAGTCAACGAGATACCATGGGATAATATGTCATACACTACAGTACTGCAATTAGAATCTGAATCTCGAGGGGCCCAAATCCTGGAACATTTTTTTTTTTTTTTTGTGAGCGTAGGAAGGGAGTTAATAGGTATGCAAAAAAATAGATTCATATTTTTTAACGAACTTGACTCATAAACAACAACAAAATCCCAGTACGCACTAGCTACTGTATATACCAAAATATTTTTTAATAGTATACACCTTCTCATAAAACATTTACTTCACGTTACACACATACAAAATAAATTATATTATTTTACTAAAAAATTCAAAATGAATAAAAAATTAAATAAAATAATATTTATTTTATTGGTTATATGATTATATCCCTTGAGAATTTACCATTTTAATATGATGAGCTAATGAAGTTTTCACAGTGGCACTTCAGTCGGTTTTAAATAGTTGGATACTCTGTATCTACATAGGTGCATAAATATTAAATATATTATAATGCGTAATTTTTTCTTGCATTGCATTGATAAATTATAAATTATAATTAAAATATTTTTTCCAAAAGTTAATTTACAATTTATGCTATTATTAAATAATTTAGTAATTAATTGAACGATTTTATTTAAACAATACCTTCTGACTTCTCGTTATATTTACTTTTAACATACAGCCTATAATATATATTATATATGTATAATATATATATATATATATTTATAAATACAACGTTCCAGTCATTACCCAGTATGGCAGTATATTTAATAATGATGCAATAACTCAATTAGACACTATTGAAATTTCAATTGATTTTTTTACTACATATGGTATTCCGATTTAATAGTAAAAATAATATTTACCAAGAATTCATCTCCACTTACCCAACAAGCAATAATTAACGCGATCATTAAAATTCACGATGCCTTTTTCACGGACATCTCTGACGAGTCCGGCGACTACATGTCGAATTTTCTTCTGTAGTTATTTCAATTGTTCGTGGATTATTCACATAAATTTTTGACTCCACTTATTCCCATAAGAAGAAGTCATACGGGATAAGATCATATGATCTTAGAGGACACCCCTGGACCACAGCGCATGGAGCGAGTTCAATTAATTGTAGGATTTCTCATGTAACGAGTTGATTGTTTCAGAGGGGTTAAGGTATGTGGCCACGTCTTGCTGAAATCATATTTGCTTTAGAACAATATTTTTCCTTTAAACTCGAACTTTTCCAAAGCAGACCATAAAAAGTTAGTTGTCATATCCCAGTAATGTTCACCATTTGCAGTAACTACTCTGCCATATTTGTCTTCAAAAATAAGGAGCTATTTTTTTTTCTATTATTAAATCGGAATAGCATACCATTAAAGTAAAAAAAGATTGAAATTTTAAAAATTTTTGCCGAGTCATTGTGTTTTTAAAAACTCCGTGATAATATTTTTACATTATATGTGTACATAATATTTACAATTAAAATATCAAAGTATATACGTCGCAATGAGAATAAGAAACAATACAATTTATCGCTTGCAAATAAAACGAAAACGTGTGATATTCATACAAATTATGATTATCATTTTTCATAATATTCCTTTATGACATACGAAATAATAGGTATTGGAAGTGTATATTTTTATGGCTTGATTTATATTGCTAGAAAACCGCTTTGAGCAGATGTAATATTTGTTATAATGAAATGATACTCTAGCTGTTTTTGAAAACGTGCCAACTGGCTATAGAAACGTCAAAACCACCCTATCTCGTAATTCTAAAGATACGTAGTTTTCTGCTAAAAGTATGAATTCTATGGGTTTTCGCCATTCAATTGGTACTAAAACAAGTATACACATAAACAACAGGCATGGGTATATTATACTATACACTAGAGAACAAAAAGAAAACCAGAAAAAATACATACCAATATACAGCAATATTATACGGCAATAACAATAATAATGATATTTAATATAGATAAATTTAAAAATTACATTCTTCGATCCAAATTAAATATATTAAAATATTCTCTAAAATTAGATCTTATATCTAAGTATTTATTATTTTATACAATATTTTTCATTTAAGACTTAAGTGCCAGTATCTTGTATAATATATTAATTTCCTTTACATATGTATTTGATCAATATAACATTTTTACTTACGTTTATAGAAACATACAAGGAACTGCAGTTAAATAAACTAATCGCATTAGAAACAACAGTATGATGTGAGTTATGGTGATTTTATAGTATAAGTAGGTTATTTAAATAACTACATTATGATAACATTTAATACGATTTGAACGAATAGTTATAATATGATACTTGCATTTCACATTTTCCCTCATTTACCTATAGATAATACTATAATAGGCGATTATAAACATAACTGAATAAATAAATAATAGTTATATTGTTGATATATATATATATTGTATATACCTATTGTACTTGTGTTATTGGTTTTCTCGCTATAAACATCAACTTTAATAATAACGAATATCAAAAATTAATTCGATAGATCAGGTTAATGTTTTTATTGATACAATCTAAAAAATTATCAACTGAAAAGCACAAATGAAGAAACGCTTATTTTTGTAACATAGTCATGCAACATGCAGTCATCTTCCGGATGCACTCGTCTAAACTAGGTATTATTTTTCACCCAAGGATTCTAATGGAGTAATTGTCATTGTATTGTCAACTAGTGGTGCTAAATATCAAATTATTACTTTATCTCTTACCGACATGTAACGAGTGTCCTTGCCTATGCGTACGTGGTACGTAACTGACTACCTATATAGAGTTTTCTTCGTAAGCGTGTGCCTATATTATATTCTATAAAATCATTGATCATAGACCGAATATATTACGAAAGATGAATAGATATTAGTTTGCGTCTACTGTCTAGACATTTATAATTTTTATGACAGACTAACATCATAAAATAAAAATGTAAGCGAAAGTATGCGATGATTAGGTATCAATCAAATATTTCACAGTATCTATATTATGATGTAAGTATTTAATATATGCTTACGAAACAAAATCTTATATTTAAGAAAAAACCGTACGATGAAAAAATGAAAAAATATCGGTGTAAATAGGTATTTTACCTACTTAAGTAAGTAAGTACCTACTCTATATTAAAATAACAATATTTTATTATAATCTGTTGCCTGTACTCCATGTTTCTATACTACAAAGTTCTTTATTTATTATAAATGTTTCTAAAAAGTCCTAAACATAATAATAACAATCTTAAATAGAATTTCAAAATCCACGAAGGATAAAATTTCAAAAGTACATAAACAATAGAAAATAGTACAGTAACGTATCTACTAACGTCCTACGAATGTATAATTTAATTTATGTATAATATTGCACATCATATATCAACTATTAATAATTGTCAGTTGATGAACTTAATACCGACGAACAAAATATCTAAATTTGACCTCTCCTCTATGATAATAACTAACCTATGTACCTACCAAGTACCAATAATCGGGCATCAGTAAAAGTATAAACAATTGATTAACGATAGCCAATGTAAATAATTAGCCGCACACCTGAATTACTGCATTGGATATGTAGGTAGGTACTATAACTAATCACTAGGTAGGTGTACATGTATGTTGAAGGGTTATTTTAACTGTTCATATTCTAATAGCTTGTCTATTTTCTTGGGTAATAGTTAAATTTAAATATTTTGCAGGGATTGCTTGAAAATTCGCTTAAAAGTAAAAGATTATATCACTCAATGTACATGATAAAATAAGTTTCGAAAAACCATTCTGTCACGGAGTCATGGCTGGATATCGTATTGCATTGGTTTCCTGTCGAAATCCTCTTCTCATATGTAGGTAACTAATAACTAGGTACCTAAGTATTATAGAAGATACTTATAAGTTACAACAATAACAGTATACACGAGTAGGTACCTACACGCTACACCATAATATAGGTAAGTGCCTAAACTGGTATAAACGCATTAACCTAATACGAGAGTCGAGAAGTTTGTACATTACGAGAGCATTATTGTTAAAATCAGTGCTTAGCACTACAGCAATTTTATTTATGGTGGTAAATAGTAATATTGAAGTGTAAATGTGTAATGTATTATATATCAACGCAATTGGCATCGTGTCAGGTTGGCCGAGCGGTCTAAGGCGCCAGATTTAAGCTCTGGTTCCCAAACGGGAGCGTGGGTTCGAACCCCACACCTGACAATTTTTATTTCTTATTTTTTGCTATAAACTATTTTATATCAACTTCATAGGTTTTACTTTTATTTCCACGTTATACGCTAAGTACTGTTAAGATAAATAATTATATTAATAGGTACTAAATACCTTGAAATCAGTACCATACTTTTCTTTGGTTAAAGCATTGATTATAATAGTATTTATAACCAATGGTTAAAGTAAGTTAAAAAAAATGAATATCATATCCTTTTAGTTTTTACAGGTTTTGTAATATTTGATTCCATTATAATTGGTAATTGATTTCGATTTCCTATAGAAGAATTATAAAGTCGGTTTATCCCTGTTTACCGGCTCCCACTTGACCAAAACCCATTTCGACGACAAATGAATAACTGATTTTATATGAATTGAGAAAAAATCCCATTTCAGCGAATCTCGTTTGAACATTGTAACAGCAAGTTTCAATTTGTTTTAATCAAAGAACTGAAAACCAACAACAGAATTTTAAGCTTGATATTCTGTCTCAAAAAATTGTAATCAAACTCCAAAAAGAAGACAAAAATATCAAAAATTAAACGATAGGCTAAAAAATGCAAAGAAAAGGGTAAATTAGTAGTTATATTAGTCATATAATATTAATAATATATATTCATACTTAAAAATTTACGTTTCAATTAATTCCTAACTCGTATTATACTGCACACTGCCATACTGTGCACATAAACTTTATACAATCTCGTTTAGTTAATAGAGATGTAGGAAACTTGGAGTTGTTTTAATGTCTTAAATTAATAAAATATTAAATTTATATGATAATTCTAAGAACCTATATAATTATTCATAAAATAACAATTAATTACAGTTTGATGCATATACTTACATAAAAAATACATTGAGTTTATTAAACATTATTGAACAGCAACATATTGTAATAAACCTAATAAATATTCCAAAATTCGAAATGTTCATAAATGGTATAAGCAAATAGATTAACAATCAGACCAAATAATCAAATGATTTTAAATTCATAATTTTTATATCATATTTTGATCAACGGATTAAGCATTTAAGCATTCTAATACATAAATACGCGTGTAAAATATAAGTGTAAATAGTAAAATATTTTTTTGAGCATGTATAATAAAATAATTATTGTTAAAAACCAAGGGCTTCAAATTAAAAGATTCAATGTTAAAATGTTCAGAAAATCTATACAACTAATTGGAAAGATAATTTAGAATTATACACCAAAATACGGTTGATTAATACCTAAATGACTGACAAAATTAATAAAATGTTGTTTTCAAAAAATAACAATTTAAGATGTACTTTGTGAAACTATGTTTTCTTCAACTAAAAATTATTTTAATGTATATTTTAATATTAAAACAGGTAATGTTTACACTACATTAAATATGTATACTAATAATGTAATAATGTTTGAATAACTAAAAATATAAATAAAACTGTAAATTTGATACATTTTAATTTTATTCAGAGAAAACGTAAATAAACGGAACTAACGCTCGCTCTTTATGTGAAATGAGTTTCCGGTAATACTATTTATTTTAATACAATTATTGTCATCCAACCTGTATGGTAATTTTTGACATTTTCAACTTATAAAGATAATTTTTATAATTTTAATTTGTGTTTCAAAATCTTTGCAAATATTTTTGAAAGAAAATATCAAATAAATTGAAATATATTCTATTTTCGTAGAGCTTTAAACAATAATACATAGATACAATATTTAAATGTTAGGTGCATGACGTTAATGAATAAAGAATAAAAACCATCATGTATTTTATAATCTATAAAGAAAATGTAAAGATATAAATATAATAATTGTATGCCAATATTATTATATAAAATTAATATTTTCTAAACTTCGTATATATATATCACATAAACCACAAAAAAATATAGAAATATAACGATAATGTTTCAAAATAATACATTTAATAACACAAACAATAACTTTTTTTTAATCAAAAAGGTTTACATTTTATATAGATCATATTTTTATTGCATTTTTTTATGGATACTTAGAACATCAAACTCCGAGCCCCGGGTTACATTTGTAGTTATAAATGTTTTTTGAAAATTATTTTTTGGACACAGCTTGACAAATTTAATTAGCGGATCTTAGACCCGGTCTCTATCGTTTTCAGACAAAATATTATGAGTCATAAAAATAATCAAGCATGGCGTAAATTTGATTATCAATGTTTACTTTTAATTTTATTATTCTATAATATTATTTTATTTGTTACAATTTTTTAAACCACTTTAATGGTAAATTCATTGTTTTTATAAATTGTTATGAAAAAGTTCAAAAAACATTTTGTCAGGTGTGGGGTTCGAACCCACGCTCCCGTTTGGGAACCAGAGCTTAAATCTGGCGCCTTAGACCGCTCGGCCAACCTGACGTTGTATCATATGCAAAGGTATTGGTTTGTCATAATGAGCAGTAATAATTATTAAATTATGTATGACATTTAAACATTTGTTTCTTATTATTTTTCAACATGTGTACGAGTCCAGAAACATACGAACAGTAAAAAAAAAAACCCTATAAAATTTCGTTTTGACTTTAAAGTAGGTACAATAAATTAGTGACTGGAAAAGTAAAAAGTATAAGTTTTTATAAATACCTAACTATTCAAAAAGTTTAATAATCCCTATAACCTAAGCGAGTTCTGAATACTATGGGCATATCGACTTAACGCATACACTAATATTTAAGGATAAAAAATATTTACAATATTAATTATTAAAATGACTTATAAATTCTGAATAGCTATAAGCTGTTTCTTCTAACCATCTAACCTTTCGCAAAATTAGTCTCATACTGTGACAGTAGGTATACGTCATTACGTCAGTAGGTACCTATACACAATACACTATACATACCTATATGGTTAAAGGTAATGACTCAGGATTATATTGTTGGAATACAATGTAGGCATGTAGCCATGTAGGACTGTAGGAGAAATAAACAGTTTAGTTAACAATTTAGATTATGGAGTGATGTATTCTATTGGTTTTATAATGATTTATTTTTTTGTGCCTATCATCACGTTTTGGGGCAGTAAAAATGCTTGGATTTCCTTTATACAGCAACTTTTTTGAAAGGAAAGTGAATTTTTTTTCTTTTTGTACTTTTTCTTTTGGTTCAAAATTTTAACACAAGGTTATCTTTAAGTTACTCTTCAAATAACTATAAAAAAATTTCTACTGGACTTTTAGGAAAAAATTTTATAGGTAACAGAAGTTGTTGTTACTGTCATTTCAAAATTATTCAAATTTATAGACACGACTATTTTTTATAAGCATTTGAAAAGCAAATATTGACATAATGTCATAATATTTCAATTTAATTATAACATAATCTCGTATATTATATAATATACCTATTCTAGACTAACATATCATCTCCGTTTAGAATTGATGGTCGTATACAATGAATAACGATACTTATTATTGTATTAAAATTTTACAAATCCATTGTAATGACCTATTCTATGAACGAGATCCACTCCATCCTCTACTGAACAGCAGATCGAGGCCCATCCGGTTCTTTTTCATGTTTCGGTTATTAATATATTATACAGTTAGGTATACCTGGCTATCTTATATTCATATATGGGTATTTCACTGTAACTATATAAGTGTTAACTTAGAGGTGTATTATGTCGACCGGGCGATGGTCAAGATTTCGATGGGATAACCACAATATATATATAAACAATCGCTGATATCCCGATGTAATGGAAAAAGTTTTGCTTTTCAAAACCCATTCATTATTAGTTGTTTGTGCGATGTAAACTTATTCGGTAAACCCGTTCACAAGTAATGGTAGGTAATTCGAAAGTAAAAATTAAGTTAATTTCATACTTTTATAGCCATAAAAAATTATTCGCACAATTGTAATGATTATCCCACTTTATTAGATAAGAAAATACAATAATTAATAACAATTGACAAAATTATCCAAATGATACGATTAAGTAAACATATAATAGGAGCAATGGTCATCATAGACGTTAAATAATCGTAGAAGTATTGTTTTTTACTACTCGTTGTTTGGTAGGTAATTATTTTATAATAAAATTTATATAATTTTAATCGAAATTAGTTTATAATTATATCGGGTATTCTTATTCAAATATTTTAAGGATTACACACTTTTAAAACATTTACTTACATAAGAAATTTTTCATATGTTATGAAAATTAAACTTCGTATGTTAAACATTCAAAACTTCACATTTCATTTTTAGATTTTTTTTTTGTAATAAGTTATTTAACCAACTTATAGGACCAATAAATTGACATTATAAATGATAATAATTTTTAGGAGCCATACATTTTGAAAATATATAGAACAGTTAAAAAAAAATAATTAAATATTTAAGAGGATGCCACACTCGCATGTGTTGTCTCCGGCTTACAAATTTAATACATAGCAAATTTGCGTTAAATAACTCAGCTTCAATAGTACAGCTTTCTAATTCTTTAATTCATTTATCTAATATCAACCATAAGTAATATTATAATAGTTCCATCGAAAGTATTCAACAAATTCCAAAATATATCATTTTTTAACCATCTGCTATTACCAGGTACACTATAAAAAAAATGTTGAATGACCGTCAACCGTCAGTCAGTGTGTGAGAAAAATATAATTTTTAAATACCAAGATTTTTATAGTTTACAATACATTTATAATGCAGTATAGTTATTCATTTTTATTTATTTATTTAATTTAGTCAAGGATCTTCTTATTTCTCAAAGAATATTACATACATGATATATCTTTTTTTCAAGATTTATTAGAAAAATATATAATCTATAATACTATATTATTATAGGTAGTTATAATACAAGCGTAGAAGGTAGTATTAAATAATTTATAACTAGCGTTCAATACTGCACTTGAATTGAAAAAAAGGAAGTTAATGATGAGTAATGATTTATTACTCATTAATCATTACTAATTATAAATGTACAATTTAGACTTTTTAATTATTTTATACTGCAGTACGACTGACTACAAACTACATAATAACAATAGGTTTATTTTTCATACCAAAAATATATAGGTACATTTTGAAGGCTAAAAAATGTAGTACATAACTTTACAGCCAATTTATATCTCCCCACATTCCGAATGGCGCCTGCTGAATATAATTTTGTAGTTTTTAGTACATTCATTTTTGATATAATTTAGAAGTCAAAACCTCACGCCAACTGGGATGCTGCCATACATATCAAATGTCAACCATAACCTTATACAACATCCGGTTAGTTTCATTATTTACTCAACAGTCAACTCATTCAAAAGCAAATACCATAAAATATATTAAAATATTTTAAAATTACTTGTTTTAATCAAATACTGGATAAATGCATAAACAGAACAAACTTATTTTAATAACAGAAATATAATAAATCATTATAATTAGATTACATTTTTCGACTTGAGTTATAATCTATATTATCTTAAATCCTTATAATCTGATTTATAATTTACAAGTATTATTAATGCTACATATTTTTCAAATGAATCAAAGTTATTCAAACAGTTTATGTTTAATTTTATAATACAATTTGAAACTATACGGGCTATAAATTTGTTGGATGGTATCCAAGATTCCAAGTATCCTAATTCCTAGGTGTCTATACACAATTTTTACTTTTAGACAAATTTTTTTAGTTTTCGGGAAGTACTAAAGTTGAAATATTAAAACTGAATTTTCAAGATAAATGCAATTAATTTTTTGTCACAGAAACTATTTGTACCATTTCACTTCTGTTGAGTGACATAGAAAAAAATTAAATTAATGAACGATAGATACATAAATCTATTAAATGTTTGACAGATAAATTAGAGCAAAGTACAAAGCAATAAATTATAATTTAAACGTAGTTATTTCGTACCTATATTAAATAAATTTTAGTTTAATCGCATTTTTAAATAACACAAACAATTTCTTATTAAAATTACAAAAATAAACAAATTTAAAAAAAGAGAACATTCCTTGGCACGTCAACTAGTATTATGGATAGGCGTAGGCAACAGGGACGAGTGAGTATAAACTTTACGTTCATAATACATTGGAATTAAATACGATGTTTATGACATTCAATGATTTCGACTGCAAAGTTGTCTTAACCTAGCTTCTCTACATACTTTGTAAATTATAAAGCACCAATTAAATGTGAGCAAGTATAAAGTGCAGTGTTTACACATAAACAGATAAAATATTCTTATTAATAAACATAGATTATAATTTAAATTTAAATTTATTTATATTTTATACAATGGTACATTGGTACCTATCAATTTTGGTTAAAAATTGTATTTTATCGGTGATTAAACGAGTGCTTATACTACGAGTGTAATCTAATTATAATTTACAATATAATATTTTAAAATAATGCATCATTATGACTTATAAATTATTTAGCATAATTCTTAAATGATGTGTGCATAGGTGCATAATCATAGGCGGAGATTTGATTGAATTTTAGGGGGGGCTTAAATATTTTTTTACAAAATAAGCCGTGGGGGCTTCGCCCCCACACCCCCTCATTAGTAACAATTTTAACTTCACTAGACACTAACTACTTAATACCAGCTATAAAGTAAAACTATTAATAGACACATTACTATGCACTTTGAAATCATTAATTTTTAATATAATAAATTTAATATTTTATTATTTTAATACAATAAACCTATTTGGGTCAGAAAATACATCAATAACGTTCTCAATATTGATATTGAAATCTTTTTCAATGTATAGTATTGAAAAGTTATTAAATTTTTCTTGCAGCATACTTGTACGTAACCATGTCTTAATTTTGCGCATTGCAGAAAAGCTTCGTTCACATGTAGCCGAGCTGATTGGTATTTGGTATAGATACTTGTAATAGTTTGTACAAATTAGAAAACACATTTTTAGAAATATTTTGCTTAATTTTTTCATAATTTATTTTACTTCCTAATTTCAAGATGCTATTTTTTACTACAGTCATCTCTGACTGAATATTTAATTTCGATAAATTCAATAATCCCTGAAAACAGTTAAAATATACTAATGAATTTTATCATAAATTTAAAAACTGAAGAATTACTTAATAATAATCAATAAAAAATTGACTTTCTTCAAATTTTAGTTGAAAAAAATTATTAACAGATATGCCTATTTGTAAACTATCATTCGAAAATCTTTCTCTTAACTTTGTTATCAGTGCATCAAGAATCACATAGTACACATTTATTCTGTAAAAATCCTCAGTTGTTTGCACATTGCATTGTGTAAGTTCTGTGTACTGTGCACTAGTACTAGCAGTAACAATGAAATTTTGAAGATCATTAAGTTCTTTCCTTTTTCTTTTATTTCCTTAATTTTAAATTAAATATAATTATTACACCAATTATAAGTTTACTTAAAAAAACATAGTTAATAAGTAATCAGTTAATTAGGTATACCTTGAAATGGATTTTCAATAGATATTTTATCGACTGTTGCAAATTTATTTATATTCAACCAAATTTCAGCAAAACATTCAATGGTCTTATAATCCTCTAAGGATTTGATTACAGATTTTATAATAATTGCTGAATTTCCATGAGTCAAAGATTTTTCTTGTAATTTACTCGTTAAAATATTAATTATTGTTATATAGTAAATATTATAAAAATTTCCAATCATTTTGTGGGGTCTTTCGATCTTTTTTTGGGGGGGGGCTAAGCCCTCACAAGCACCCCCTAATCTCCGCCTATGGGTATAATATGATTATGATGATGGTTGTTATTTTGGTTTAATAGTTGTACATTTTTTTAAAAAAAATAAAAACGATTTGCGTTGTGTATACATTCAACAGGCAATTTTAAATAAATATTATCCAACAGTAACGGTCGGTGGAACAGACTTTAAGCATTCATGTTATGGGAATCAGAAACGGTGATTCTCCACGGTCTCTGTTTTTCGAATAATTAACATGGTACTATATAATGATTAATTATTGATGAACGTCGATGCAAGTCAACTATTGAGATCACCTCTTCCATGTATGATCCGCATGCGTATAGCTCTTCAATATTCCACTGAAAACAAAAACGAGGATGAATGGAGGAAAATGTTGTATTTTTCGTGTACATCTCGCGGTCAATTCAAATCTGATTTCGAAATCCTATAATAGAATCAGGGCCGTGTTATAAGGGGGAAGGATGAAATTTCCCAAAGTGCTTAATATTATTTTGTTTTAAATATGTGGGTCCGAATATAGAATATTAACTCTACATTCAGTTCAGATTGAATTTTAATCTGATTCTATATTAGAAATCATTAGATGTTTAAATAAAAATATCCAACAAATTAACTTTGTTTTCTTATGTGTGTCTTATACATTTTAAACAATCATTAATTTATATATATATTTTTTACTATATTAAACTATACGTTTTGAAGACATCTCAATATAATACCTATGTAAGTACCAAAAGAAATAATATTGATAAAAGCATTGATTATAAATATAAAATATCTATAATCAATGGAATTAGTAATATATTAGTGTTTATAATCAATGATAAAATGTACTATGTAACAGCAAAATAATTAATGAGTTAAGTATGATTAACATGCAGGCTGCAAACATTGAAATTTCAGTAAGAAATATTATTTTCCTAGTGTTCCTAGACAAAGTTTAAAAAATTCTAAATTTTATAAAATGTTGTAGAATTTCTCATTTCATCAAATTATTTGATCACACATCATTAATTGTACTTGTAGGCTGTAGCTTACCCCAAATTTATATTATTTTTTTCGCAACTGTTTACTGAGAATATGATTTATTGGTATTTTGTTATTATTACCAAATAAAACCCAAAAGATGAGCTCTTTATTAAAATTCAAAATACATAAAAGAAATAAAAATGCATTCATAATATAGTCATATCAGAAAAGTTGATAACTAAAGAATATAATATTATTTTAAATATCAATTGATAACGATCATATTCACAATAATTAATAACGTCTAAACTCTAGACGTGTATATTATATATTTTCCATCGTACCATCTATAAGAATATATTGTAGTTACATTCTTAAACTTTACAACTCAGATAATTTATGCTCGGTCACTAAAATTATATGTATTCTTAATATTTATATTATGTTAAATTGAACAAGAATAATAGTTTAAACACATTTAGAAATGTTGATGTTTTAAGTGTTTTGTATGAGTGATACAAATAAATTGGAAGGGCTAATAATCATTCCTGGGGGGGGGGAGGAGAGATTAAGCTCCCTTAGCTTCCTGCGATTTTCACCTGTGGTTAGTATTATATAAATATCACGATTCATGATCTATGATGATTGCTAAAAATAATAAGCTATTGATACGTATACCTACCTATAATCAACAAATTATATTTCCACCGCAGTTTGAATAACCGCGCGCAAAGTGTGCCCGGTCGTAAGGGAAAACGATAATAAATTTCTTTCAATCATAAAATGATTAAGTAAAACATACGCTACATTTTAAATAAATATAATATATATCTTAATTTTATAATTAATGCATTATTATTTTATGTTTATGATGAATATTATTATGTTGCATATTTGCATAACGCCATTACGGCGTGCCGCGTGCGCGATGGCAACGATGACGCAACCAAGGCAAGAATATTGTTGTCTTATCACCGCGCACCCAATGGATGTTGTTACCGTAAACTCGGAACTACAGCTACCGCGACCGACCACCCGTTCGACCAATGTTTGATCATTGTTTGCGTTCGACACTTCGACCACGGAAGACAGAACAATATAGATGCACTTTCGACCCGACTCTGTTTGTATCTGAAATCTCGTCCCCCGTCCGGTCGTATATTGTTTAATGTTTACACAGTACGTACACGGTACACACACGGACGCTGCGCGAGATTTTTCGCATTAACTTTACACGTCTTCGAACCGGACAAAACAGTACTGCGGTCCAGCGTCGTTTCATTACAACACTGTCGTTTTGTCATTTCTCGCATCCTCGATCAGCATTTCTCCGTTTCTCTACGACTCTTGAGACTTTGCCCACTCGCATGTACAACTCCGGTGGTCGGGCGTCGTCGTCCTCGTCGTCGTCGTCGTCTCGTAGGGAACAAAAATGTCCGTGTGGCTGTGACTCCGGCCGATGGCCCCTGCCGGTGCCGCCCATTCTGTGTGAACATTATTTAGTCAGTCGACTTGCAAACGTAAATCGTCGTGTATACGAGTTGCCACATGGAAACAACTTCATCCTCAGCCCACGTTACATTCCTGGATATGAGGAAACATTTGGACGACAGGAACAAGCAACAACTACTGAGTATCAAACAAGAAAACGCGGATAGCCGGGGACCGCTAATCAATAACCTCAGGTAAAGGCTCGGGGTTTATACGATGGAATCCATCGAACTTTTATTTGCTTCACTATTCCCTGTGCAGCATTCAATGAAGTTAAAAACATAGTTTGTGTGGTTACCGTGTATTCTGATAGCTCTTGAGTGATTGAATTTTTAATCCACCTTTAGCTAGGGTTACCATAATTTTTTAGACCAAATCTGGACAACAGTTCCGTTTCACGGGAGAGGGGGGGGGTTAAAATGTTAAATGATTTTTATCAGTTTTTTATTCAGTCTCCGGGGTCGCCATATTCTTTTCATCGTCTTTTAAATATTTTTATAAATATGAACAAAAATAGAAATTTCATATTATACATTTATACAGAGTGAATACGAAAATCAGTCACCTGATACAACTTTTTGTATCGATACAAACATGTTAAACGATTATCTTTATAAAATTCAGACATTTCTCGAATCCGGACTTATGGTAATCCTACCTTTAGCTGTATTTGCTTGAATTTTCATTACATTTTCGTTACCCAATATTATATTGTTAGGATTTTCCGCAACTCGTTGAGCTAAATTAAATCTGTTTGTTATTTACTTTACATTATAAATGTCATCAAAATCATAAAAGCTACCATACTGTATTATAGTTGTACAAATTTATGTATATTGCATGTATTGTTTTAAGCAATTGTAAAAATGATTTTTCAAATTTTATTTGCAGCAACATGCCAGCATTTGGCTTAACAGCTAGTGCTTACGAATTGAATCCTAATGCCCGATTAACTCTTCGATTTGATCGAGAAATGTTCAACCATAGTCTGTTTGATAATGAAATAGAAATTAGTCCAGGCAGTATTGGGAACAACATGGCATTTCGATTCAATAGAAATGATATATTCAGACCTCCCCAGTAAGATTTGAATAAATTAAAATTTTTCTTCTAGTTATTTTTTTTTATATATATTAACCAATTGTGTCAAATAGTTTTGATTTCAGCAATAGAGGTAATCCATTGCTGAATGAACACTTTACTTCAACCATGGAAGTAGGTGAAAATTTAGGTACTAAAAAGCACTTAAATGAATTTGGGATGAAAAAAGAAATCAAAGCAAAGCCGTTCAAATGTGATATCTGTAAAAAATCATTTTCTAGTTCCGGTGGTTTAACTGTTCATTACAGAATGCACACGGGTAATAAACCGTTTAAATGTGATTTATGTTGTAAGACTTTTTCAAATTCAAGTCATTACAATTATCACATGCGTGTGCATTCGGGTGATAAACCGTTTAAATGTCACGTGTGTAATAAAGAATATTCTTGTGCTAATGGCATCTTGTATCATCAACGAACCCATCACTTTTTGCAAGACACAAAATCGCTAAAATGTGATGTGTGTGACAAGCTATTCTCTAGCATTGGTGGCCTGACTGTTCATTATCGCTCTCACACTGGTGATCGTCCATTTAAATGTGACATATGCTTTAAAACTTTCACCAGCTCCAGTCACTGCAAGTATCACCAGAAGTCTCATTCGCAGATGAATACGAAAAAAACATTGAAATGTGATGTATGCAACAAATTGTTTTCCAGTTCTGGTGGCCTGGTAGTTCACTCTAGAATGCACACTGGTGATCGCCCATTCAAGTGTGAAATATGCTTCAAGTCTTTTACAAGTTCCAGTCACTTTAAGTACCACCAAAAATCGCACGTGGTATCAAATGAAAAAAAAACATTAAAGTGTGACGTTTGTGACAAATTGTTTTCTAGTTCTGGAGGACTAGTCGTCCATTACCGTACGCACACTGGCCACAGACCATTCAAATGTGACGTTTGCTTCAAATCTTTTACCAGCTCCAGTCATTTCAAATATCATCAAAAAACCCACTTGTATAATACTTTAATTTAGATTTTATGTTTTACTTATGGTTTTTAAATACTAACGTGTTCTAGGTTAGTAAAAAATTTTAGTTGTATGTCTCGCATTTCTGCCTAATACTGTAAATATAATATAAGTGAATTTTAAGTTATATTTTTCCTACTTTTAATAATATGACGCATAGAATTTTATGGTTTTTCTAAAGGGATTTTTTTTTTATTAGTAAATTTGACTTCAATTTATTTAAAATATTATAATAATTATATTAATACTTAGATATAACTGCGAAACATGTATCAAATTATTTTATAGTTTTTAATATTTATATCTTTTAACCATCAAATTGTCTTATCCTCAAGTGTGAAATGAGGGATAACTATTTATTATTATTATTCAGCATTATACATAATATGTCAACAAATGGACTATTTATAATATCTGTTGAATGAAACTATTGCATTTTATTGAGTTTCACTCTAATTATTATTTTGAACTTATGGCCCAATGATCTTAAATGTTCGTATTAGATTAAGTATCAAGAAAAGTTTTTATTTTTTTTTTTTGTTTAATTTAACCCTCTGAAATAGTTACACTTGGTAGGTGATACTTATAAACACTAAACAGTACACACTACAAAGAAAATATTTACTAAAAATTGTATGTTTTTACTAAAATTGTATTCTTTGTATGTAACTTGTTTTTTTGATTTTTACAAATTTTATTTTAACTGAACAAATATACATCTTTCTTGACATTTAGTATTTATCTTGATAATTATAACTACTCAGGAATGAAAGTTCAAGTCAAGAGCATTCTGTAGCACTACAATTGATATATATATAAGAACAGTTTTCAGATTGTTTCAATACTATTTATACAATTTTATTTAATAAACCGCATACTTCAATATTGTTAATCTTACACAAAGTAATCAACACTACAAGTGATAAGTATAACCAATATAATGCGATATCATTATCAAAGGTAAAAATCAAAGTAATTCAAAAGAATTGGTTGATTTACTATGTTTAGAAAATGTTAAGTTTGATAATGACTTAAATTCTTTGCATAAAAATGTAAAATATAGATCAAACATTGTTCAGAATGATATTTTACTTGCGTCTTCCAATATTATTACACAAACTATTATTAAAGAAGTTAATGAAGGTAGTACGGTTTACATTTAATTGTAGGTGAAACTCGAGATGCTTCATCGTTAGATATGCATTATGTACATAAATCAATTATTAAAGAACGATTTTTAGGATCTGTACAAGTATTAAAGTTAGATGCGCTAGGTCTCACTCATTGTATTATAGAATTTTTAAATGCAGTTGGTTTAGACATTAAAAAATGTATTAGCCAGTCTTATGACGGTGCATCAGTGATGTCAGGTTCCACCAATGGGGTGCAAAAAAAAATTAGAGAGCTTTCTAAAAACAAATGTCCTTATATACCTACACTGTTACGCACATCGATTAAATCTAGTTTTGGATGATTTTGCTAAATCGGTTGAAAATTTGAAATAGTTGACGACATGGACACACGGTTGGATACTGGAAGCAATTTATGCATTTCAATCAAGTTCAACTTTACGCCATGGTATATTTTCTGAAGTCCAAAAAGACTGTGAAAACGTTTCCTAACATAGCGATACAAGATGAGTTGCTAAATACAAAGGTATTCATTTTTTTTTTTAATTTGATTTGAAAATGTAAAAGCTTTGTCAATATGTTCAAAAAGTTCAAAAAAGAAATAAGAAACCTCTAAAGCCAAAGGCCTATTAAATCAGTTTTGTTCTTTCAATATAATATTAATTGTTCTAACATTTGATAATATTTTATCCACTGTCAACACACTTTCAATATAGGTACTTGCAATCATCAACCCTCGATATAATTAAATGTTTAAAATTAGTTGAAGCTATAAAAACAGAGCTTGAACGTTTACGTTCAGAGTTTAGATGAACATTTTAATAACTTTAATACAAAATCTGAACATACAACTTCGAATTTAAATATTTCTTTATCAAATGATAAAAAACGACATACGAATATTAATAGTACATTAACTCATTATGTTATAATTTCAACGATTGGTTTTAAAAATACTGATACTACGATTCAAAACATACGAGTTATATATTTTACAGTGGTAGATAATATATTGAGCGAAATGAATAAAAGGTTTAACGACAATTCCGATTTCTTAACTGCAATATCAGTATTCAATCCGACATCTAATAATTTTTTAAATGATAATTTTGTTTTAAAATTTACGAATTATTATGAGGATGATAAATATTTTTCGAATAAAATATTGAGTCAAAGCAGATTAGCAAAAAATATGTACATTGACTGTAAAAATATTATGGATTTTTACAAAGAAATATGCGATATGGGAAAGTCATTTGAGGAGATTAAATTGTTTATTGAACGCGTGTTGGTTATTCCAGTAAGTTCGACATCTACCGAAAGAAGTTTTTCAACGCTGAGAAGAATCAAGACATATTTACGGACATCTATGACTACTACGCGTCTTAATAATTTACCGCTGATATCAATTGAAAGAGAGTTCAGTTCGGAGTTGTTGAAAGATCTAAAGATCCTACTAAGATAATTGACGAGTTCGCCAAAATGAAAAACGGGCGAATTCAATTTACTAAATAAATACTCGTATTATAATTAGTTCTTATTATTAGTACATGTTAACATGTTACAAATACTTATGACTTAAAAAGTATAATACAATTTTCCTAACATTTAAAAATGTGTTGACTATACAAAATATTTTTATATTCAGGCCTGTCCTGAATTTTGGACTTAGACATGCCTCTGCTTCGGACACTTATACGCCGCCAACGACGTTATTGTCATCGACGTTCTCCTCGTCGACCGTCATGCCATCGATCGATCGATATTCCTCGATTAGCGAATCGATCCGTTCCAGGGCGTGGTACAGATCGTCGGCGGTCGTACCCTCGTCTGCGAACGAATGCAGCGCGCGGCGTTTGGTCAGCGCGTACGCGCACCGCCGGCGCATGCGGCCGAACACGTCGCGCACGGCCGTCGTGTTGGCCACCAGGGTGCCGCTGACCGGGACGCCGCTCGACGGCACTGCGCACACGGTCCACCTGACGTTGTTGGGGAACAGCCGACGGACGCCGTGGCCGAGCAGCGCGTCCGGCCGACTGGTGCACCGATGCAGCGGGTGGCCACCGCGGAACGTGATCGCGGCGGCCATGACGACACGGGGTCGGCCACCGCAACGGCCGGGCAACATCACGGCGTCGAACAGCTGCACGGCGAGCCGCTGCGGAGACATGTGGCCGACGATGAGGTGCTGTCCGCGGTGCGTGATCGGCGCGAAACCGGCCGCGAAAAAGTGCAACCGCCGATACGGCACCAGGTCGTTGGTGCGCTTGGCCATGTCGTCCGCGTCCGCGCGGCCCCCAGCGAACCGCAGCCCGGCCGTCGTGCCGGACATGGTGAGCGACGCCAGGTGATTGAGGTCCTCGTACGTGGGCGCGGCCATGGCCAGCGGGCCGGTGCACGTGTCGTACAGCGCCCGGTTATCGGACACGTACGTGTTGTGCGCCGCGTCCGTCAGACGGGCCGCGCACAGAGCCGTGTTGAACGGTTCGCCGCCGTTACCGCTGCCCGCCACGTCGGTCGCGTCGCACGGCCGCGGCCACACGGTGCTGAACGTGTTGACGGTCCGGCCGGGGTACTCGGCGCGCAGATGGTCCACGACGCGCGACCCTAACCCCGAACCGGTTCCGCCGCCCAGCGAGTGAACCATTTGGAACCCCTGCAGCCGGTCGCACCGCTCCGCCTCCGACCGGATCGCGGCCCACACGCGGTCCGTCAAGTCGTCCGCCGCGTAGTGCCCTCTGGCCCAGTTGCTCCCTGTCCCGCCGTGGCCGCACACGAAGTTCTCCCGCCGGAACGGGCAGTCCTCGCGACTCGCTAACGCGTGCAACGTGGTCGGGTCTGTGTCCACGAGCACGGCCCTGGGTACATACGCCTCGCCTGAGCACACAACCACCGCGCATTATAGGGGCGACTATTACACTCTAGAGAGAGGTCGGGGATGGCCACGGCTTGGGCATGAGCGTGATTTAGATCAAAACGAGAAATTAAAATTGTATAAAATAAATTTCGTTTTAAAAATTCGTCGGGATTATATTTTTAACAACAATAATATTACATATTACATATCGTTATTCATATACAATATCATTGAATTCAAATTTAACAAATCCATTGTAATGACCTATCCTATGAACGAGGTGCATTCCACCCTCTCTCTACTGTACAGCAGAGTAATGCCTATCCGATTCTTTTTTATATGAAACAATGAAACATATACGGTTATACATGAACATAATTTATATATGTGTTAAGCAAGTTCGTAATAATAATAAATAATAATAACAGAACAACGATGTCGGATAAAAAGTGATAACAATTTTATAAATTAATTTAAATATTTATCTATGATACATCAAACATGACAGGGATACTACATGAGCATAATTTATATGGGTATTTATTTAGGTGGTATTTATATTATCGTATATAATTGTAATGGTATAAAATATACAATAAAATTGTAATATAATTAACTGTTATACAGTTTTAAACGGTTTTCTGTTTTCGACATAAAAACGTTACAATAGTATATGTATATAAAAAAAAAACACCAACTATCAACATTATGATCTACTCGTATATTCTGATGTCTATTATCCGGAAAATAATAGCATAGGTCAGTCCTGGAAATATGGCAAAACTCAAAAGTTTGCAGTCACTTGGAAATTCATGATTTTGAAAACGAAAATGGAGGCATTATTCCATAAAATTAAAAACTATTCAGCCATAAAAAAAAGTCCAATTCAAGTGCTTTGGCTTATCTTCAAATAATGGTAAAAATTATTTTATATGAATAAGATGTTTTTATTTTCAAAGAAATAAAAAATGTTTAAATCAATGTTATCTTAATAAATTATTATTTTTTACCAGTTGCAAATAGTAATGGAAAATAAATCTAATATGTTTGTTAATTTTTTTTAAATTTTGTACTTAACATTCTCAAATATTAACTTTTATTGATTTGTATGTTTCCAATTTGTTTATTCCTATTTTATGAAAGTTTTGGGAAAAAAAATCAAAAAAGCGAAGAAGTTGATCTAAAATTAACGTAACGACAAATTTAAATCAGTTTTCAAAATTCTTATCGTATTAATTGATTGATCAGTACGTAGTACGTTGGCAATAGAAGACGTCTAAATTCCTATGTTGCGCGTGTGATAAACAGAAACGGAAAATCATGGCTTACAATCCCCTTAACGATACATATAGTCATACGTATATACATCGATCAGTCCGTAGAAACATTCGTATCGTATATTCAGTTCTAATTGTACACCAACTATAAGCTTTACAGACACAGACCCACCCACATGCAGCCCACACTCGTACAACAATGCAACCCATCTTCCCGCTGTGAACTTCGCGCATGGGGTCCACAGGGCTTAAAGTGAACACAATCTGTAGGGGGAACTTCTATTGTCATTGTATCTATAGACGTTGCCCGTTATTATACCATTTATACCTAGCTATAATAAAGAAGGTAAAGTTTTTACTCTTGGTTTCCTGGTAGTATACGTTGATTTGGTCCAGCTGAGTGTCCACGGAATAACCGGCGAAATTTCCTTGCTCGTCGATCCCGTGTTCATCAGAAATAATTTTCCAAAACTGCAGCATAAGTTAGCATCATATTATCAATAAATCAGTGGCATATTTTCAATTTTTTGTCTTTGGTAAGGTTTATATGCATAACTGTCATTAACTATGATAGTCATAGGCGGCTGAGGGGCCACGAGGGGGCAGTTGCCCCTCCCCCTTCCAAATTAGTTTATTCAAATATTCATACCCCAAAATACAATAGTTATAAGTTTATTAGATACTGTTATTAGATTGAAATATCTCCTAATATTTTTGGCTATATTTTTAAATTATTATACTTTATTTTAGTAAATTAAGTCAAAAAACTTTATTACTGAAGTCAAAATTGGTAAAAATGCACAACAACAAAAAACTAAATCAAGGTTGAAATTTTATTTTGGGAGAATTGGGTTATGAAAGTTAATTAATTGTTTGTCCCCCCTCCCTTGGAACCATCCCCAAGTGCCCCCCACCTATGATGATAGTTCATAAATTATAACAGTTACTAAGGTTCCAGACAACAGTTCTTCGCATCATTTTTAAAGCACCTACCTATGTCTTCAATAAATCCCTCCACTCCGATCTAAAAATATCCAGTCACCGAATTAGCAGAACTTCGTTACAAGCTTTCCAATGATCGGTTAAACCAACCACCACCACAACCCACTTATTTTTCAACTTGCATCCATATCCACATCAGGTAAATAATAATACTCAGAAAAAAAAAAAAAAAAGACTCAAAAGGCAGTGTTGTCGTACTGTCATAAATCGTAATACCTACCTACTCATAATATGAATATATATTGTAAAACAAAAAAAATAAGTAATGTAAATAAATGCGCGATATAATATTATCTTCTTAAGTACCTCTAATGAGTAAAAACATTGTTTTCTAGGCATGCATATATTAATTTATTTATTTATTATTTAATGTTGTTCTTATTGCAATAATTGTTTAAAAATAAGAAATATGTCGATATACTATAAAAAAACGTAAAAACCTAGTTACGTACATTGTTTCCGACCCGATTTCCGCAACGGCCAACTTGAATTTGCAGTATTTCTCCCATGTCAGTGCAATAACAGGAAACAAAAGATAATGCTAAGTGTAGGTAAGTATTATTTTTTAAGAAAAATTAATTTCTTTTTTAAATTCTACAAATGTTTTCTGTTTGTTTTTAAATAAACAAATTTTTAGCCATATTCATCAGATAACACTGGGCAACAATAATTGTTTTTTTTTTCTTAAATCATGAAAAATAAAGTATCCTGCATAGCCATCAGGTTTTAAAAAATTTAATGGGAGCTTTGGTACTATAGATATAAATGCACAATTTAGGAAAGTGGGCTTGGCCCTTGGTCAATACAATGCCTCAGTAGAATTGAAAAAATTTACATGAAATTACCTTTTCAGGGAGGCTAGTTACAATTGAACCCTCTAACATATTAATTTTGACTCTCAAAATTGTACTTATTGGTGTCATGATTTAACTATTTTAACTACTTAACTAAAAACGTTTACATTTTCTTATGGATTTTATTGGTATATATAAATATTACATAATATATACCATGTTGTATACTGAAAAATGTAATTTCATCATTAATTATAAAATACACTAATTATACAACAAAATAAATGTATGCCAAATTAATAACTAATTTATAAATAATAATAAGTAAAACAAAAAAATTAAATAAATTTGACTATTCACAAAAAAAAAAATGTGTTTTGATAGTAGAGATATTCCTAGACTTTGATATAAATACATGTTATAAATGTACAATATTCTAATGGGTGCCCTCATGCCATAATAATTTCAAAGGGCCTATGGTATCCTGTCAATGGTAAAATAGTTTCCAGTTTATGTACTCTCAGAACTTTAACGCACATTTAACACACATATTTTGTACCACAGGACAAGAAAGTGATAAAAAAACAATATGGAAAAAATATGATCGATTTTCAGAGATTAGAAAAGTAAACTTAATAATTTGATGGAGTTAGAAAATAGACAATTTCATAATATATATATAATTTAATTTCACTTTATTTGAGTGATCAAACAAGCGAAAAATAAAATCACATTTCTATAATATTCAACAGCAAAACTTGCAAAAAAATGTTGCAAAATATAATCAATTTTGTATCTTTTTTAAAATAATTACAAAACAAAAATAAAAAGTACAAAAATATTGTAAATTAAAAAAGTTATACAATTGTATCAATTACAACATAGAACATTAATTATAATTATTAGTAAATAATAATAATAATAATAATATATAAACTATATGGTAGTATGACTAAAAAAGGAATTAATTACTAAATTAAACAATAATATTAATGTCATAAATGGGGTTGAATGGAAAACAATTATTGAAAAATCATATCTGTCAAAATGTTCACAAGTTTAAATAATATTTAAAATGCACAGCATTGATCACCTATTAGATTAAATAAATTATGTAACATCAAATCATTTTTAAACATCTCCAATTTTAAATTCAAAAGTTAAACAGTAAAGTTCAATTTTATTCTTTGGCTTTTGTTTTAAACCTTTTTTTTATAAATACAAATAACATTTTGATTAATGTAATTAAACAGAGATTACTAGATAGTACAAAGTCGTCAGTCTATCCATAATGAAATTAAAAGTAATGAATAACTTCTTATGAGTTTAAAACTGTATAGACTTAACAGTGTTTTTTTTAATTGAATACACATAAATAAAGAGTTGGAGATGAATAAAATGAAAATAATATGGTAGATGATACCAAACCAGAATCTTCTACAAACAACCCTTTATTTTTTGTAAATGACAATAATATGAATTTAACAAGTCCTTAGATCGAGCACCAAAATAAAATGTATATTCCAATTTAATAAATTGAAATCTTACATTAATATATGCAAATACATATATCATAAACATGTTTATGAATCAACATTTGACAATAGGAATAAAGGATAAAGTAAATTTCTAAAACATAACACTTATAAAAAAAAAACTTTGTTCGATTAACAAGTAAAAAATACTACAGTATGATTGAAGATTATTTTTGGGCTCATCAAAATATCCCTACGAATGAAACAGTTCAATTAATAAGACAAAAAGCATAACACATTTGTTAGTCTTAAAAGAATATTTTGTATTGTCTTAAAGGAACATGAATTTAAGTTAAAAACTGATGGATAAATAATGAATCTATATATACAGAGTTCACTAAAGGAGTTTTTTCTTTCATATTTTTAGTTAAATTTTGATATTTAAATTGTACAAACAAATTATATTGTGCTATAAAATATATATTATACTTATATACTTAATATTTAAATGAGATTATAAATTAAATTTTTCTATTTTTTTTTTTTATTGTTTTTTAACCTGTGTATTATATTAAAGAAAATCACTTAAATAAGTAAATTGTAGAGTGATGAAAGTATTGAAATAAATATGAGGATATAGGAATGTTCGTTTTTTTTTTTTTTTTTTTGTCAATTTCTTATTATTTTAATTGAATTTGGTTTCTAATTAATAAAAAAAAATGCTTGTTCAATACTAAGCTTCATGAAATTCTGAAAATATTAAACGAATATTTGGGCATTTATCTTTTAGTGAATCTTTTTGTGTACACAAACTCAAGTATATACATCAACTTATATAATATATCAGTCCAAATGGACAGAATTCCTTTATAGAACTTAAAATACAATCATTATCTATGTACGTATACTAAATATAATAATAAACAATATAACATTATCATAATAAAAAAGAATGGTAGAAAATAAATATTATATTTTAATACACAGCAGGCAAATGATTGCAAAATGTTGGCCAAATATTTCAGGCAAATAGCACACACACGTGTGCATGACCGGCCTTCAAGCAAGGCTCACAATATGGCGCAGCAACGACAATAATGTTGGCGACTATTGCCAGTGGATGGTGGTGGTGTCACAGGTGCAAAATAGGCATGCACATTTATGTTAGGAGAGTGTGTCTAAATAGAACAGTACAAGAAATAGATGGTTTCAAATTACAAATAAAATTAATACATTGGTGTACAGTTTATTTAAATTTAATTTCCATCAGTAAACAGTAATATACATGTTATGAATGACTGAAAGTTTATAAACTATAATAGTTTTTTTAGTTTCTTCAATAAATTTACTAGAATTTAAAACTGAAAAATAAAATATAATATCTTTAGCTCACCCGAAGTCGTTTTATTCCATTTCTAGTAATAAGCTGACAATCGTACAACATAATTCTTTGCAAATTGTGACAATTAATAAGGTGTTCAAGAGATGCATCAGTAATGAGAGGACAATTGTCTAATTCAAGCACAGCCAAATGTTCTGATGCACATGTCGATGTACTCAGATGCCTGATGCCTTCATCCGTGATCAATTCACAATGTGATAAACTCTGTAATGCAATAAATTTAATAATGACAACAAATGATTATTCAACTAGATGTACCAAATATTCAAGCCGAGGACATCCCATTGCTAGATGAAATAGAGTCGAGTCTGTAATAAATACACATTCTTCTAAATCCATTTTCTCCATAAGATGACAAGTCTAATAAAATTTGATGATAAAATAAAAATCATTTTCAAAAATAATGAAAATTAATTACTTTGGATAATGCTTGAAATCCTACGTCAGTAAATTGAGAACAACCTGCTACTTCCAAAGTATTTAATTGATAGCATTGTTCAGCTAAGGCAACGAGACAGTTATCAGTTAATAGAGAACAGTTGGCAAAACATATATATTTCAAGGAATTGCAGTTGTTAGCCAACTTTATCACAGCTTCATCTTCAATATTCTATGGAAACCACATTAAAATATAATAATTTGGTTAACATACCCAACTAAAATAAAAATGCATTACACTTACATTGCAACCATGCAAATTTATTAATTCTAATTTTACACAATATTGTGCTAAACAACTGATTGCTCGTGTTGTCATTCTAGTACAGCCTTTAGATATAAACGATTTAAGTTTTGGACAACCATGTGCCAATGCTTCAACACCTATATACATGATTGAAAGCAAAATATGAAAATAAGTAGACAACAGAAGCACATTTATTTACCATTTTCTGTGATACCATCACACCATGATATATTAACACTGGTCAAATTTGGACAACCATCAGAAACTGCTTTCAAAGATAAATCGGTTACCATAGAGCATGAACCTATGTCTAAGGACAGTAATTTTTTACAATATTGACTTAAAGATTGACTAGTGCTGCAAAAGTAAAGATAAAAATATATATTATTAAATACATTTGTTCAGTAATACCGAATTAATTTTATATAATATACCTATCTGTAATTCTCTTGCATCCATTCAGATTAATATATTCAATATAATTACAACACTGAGCAAGAGTGTTCAGAGAGCCATCACCAACAGATTGACAACCACGCAAACTAATTTGACGCAAAAAGCCACCACATCGTCGTGAAATGTTTTCTATCACTGGACCCTAAAAATGTTTTTAATTATTACTTATTAATTATTAAAAAAAACTAATGGATAAATTAAAATTACTTCTACATCTGTTTGAAAGTCAAATAAGTCAATTTTTTGCCAATTGCTTCCATCTAAGGCTAATACATTCCAAGAACGAGATACTTGAGCACATCGGCATAATGACACAACGTCTAAGTATGAAAATATTCTAAAACATACAAATACAATTATTATTGAATATTTATTATTCCTAATTAAAGCTATTTTATAAAATTTAAATTATACCGTAATAAAAGCTCTTTAGGTAAATTTTTGTTTATTTGAGCATCTTCATCTAAACAAGTTTTAGACAGCTGAAACAGTAAATTTTTAAAATTAAACATAACTTATTACTTTACAAGAGTACTCTACCTATTTATTAAAATAATATACAAGTAAATCATGTATACCTGAACATAAGTGTGTTTCATGTTTGAAACAGATGAATTATTATGATGGTGCATACTTGATGGTACATCTCTTGTAAGCGTTTCCATAGTCATGTATTAAGTCAAAAATAAATCGTCTCAAAATATACCTATAAAAATAAACTAGTTAATATCAATGTATTGACAAACAAAATAAAAATAATAAAAACAATATATGACCTTTAACTTGAAAACTGTATATTTTTTCTACTATAGTAATAGTAATAGTAGTACTAATCTAATGTTAAATGCACTTCAATGTCTTATCAAAATCTATGTATTCAATTAATGTAGAGCGTAGTATAGTTATAAAAATAAATACTGTTACGTATACATATAATTTATTGACCTTTACTTGTTGTAAACTTAATCACTTTTAAGAGATTATAGTAAAATAATAATTTTAATGACTAGAAGTATGAACAATGTTACATTATTATGTATATTTTTCAGTTCATACATAAAATGATAACCAACCTTTAATAAGCTAAATTATAAATTATTGCTATTGATGACCTCAGTACCCTATATAGAAGTATTAATATTGTTCAAAGCTATTAGGTAAATTCTGAATATTAGATAATAAATGGTTTTTATAACAATGAAAATAAATGATTCAAAATAATACTTAGTATTATGACAATATAATATATATTAAGTATGTATAAAAAGTATCTACTAATTCTACCATTTATAGTTAAAACATTCAAGTAGGTATTTAAGTAAAAGATTATCAACTTAAGTAATTGATAAGAAATGAAACAACAACTGCGTTTTACTATATTTACAATTACAATGTTGTGTTTATAAGTATTTACTGCAGATACAATAACAATGAAATGCAAAAAAATAAAACTAACTTGTTAAAATAATAATATTATGCTATTATCTAAAATATCTAAACAGTGGGTTTCTAAATCATAGTGCAGAATAAAGTTTGAATTAATTAATTGAAAATGGTTTTGGTTCTAAATACTTGAAATTGTTAGAACTCCAAAATGAATACAAGCATTTTTAATTGAATTGAACATTTCAAAACACATTTTATTGGCATGCCTAGTAACAAATGTGACTCGAAGAGTTGTATTACCATAACTATATAATAATAGTATCATTAGTAAATCGCTTTTAAAAAAAATCATTTATTTACTGGTCAACAAACCAGTTCATGTAATGTAAATATAGTAACAGTTATAGTATTTTTAAAATTTTAAAAATGAATGTAGATATTATTTCGGATAATACAATAATGCATATTTTATTGTCTATGAACAGTATAATGGATTAACAAATTTTGCTCCGCTATTATTTTCACCGAACGCTTCCAAGTGAATTTAAAATAGAAAATTGAATATTGCATGTAAAATTGATTACCTACCCCATTTAGTATACATATGTAAATACCGGAATCAATCACTATAATATGCATCAAACATGAGGTAATATTAATTTCCATATTCCAAATGTGGCTTTACTCGGAGTTCAAAATTATGACAGAAAGAGAAAACAATAAAAATAAATTAGAAAAACCTCTTTTGTGAGTACACCAAAGCAATGCACAATGACCAATGACATTGGAATACACTAGGACAGTTGAACAGTTTCCGCTTGAATGTAAAAACGAGGGCAGGACCGGAGAAGAAGCAACGTTGACGACCAAATTATTGTATCTGACGACCGAGAGTTATGGGTAAGGTGCACGCGGACGACAACACGCATGACACAAGTCGAGTTCGTACGACGTGAACACAACAACAGCAACGACATTGCACATGCCGTATACGAGCAACATACAAATATATGCGCGCGCACACACGTTTGTTATATTATTAATATTACTATTATTGTACCTAGTTGTTGTTATTCGCCTTGACATTCACCCCAGCAGCAACAGCAGCAGCGACGACGACGACGACATAGCAGTGGCGGTGACGACAACGGTCGGGGACGAGAATCGCACAGTTAACGGCACACGTCGGACTGTCGAGGAAAAACTCTCACCACTGTCTGCGTCTGTCTGTTTGTCTGTTGTTGTTGTCGTTGTCGTTGTCGTTGTCGTCGAGGAGTGCTCCTTACGTGCTCGCCCACGCGACGTAGGAACGCAACAAAAACCATTGTCCGGGCTGACCACCGATCGTCGTCGTCGTCGTTGTTCCGCAGCAACCGTCGACGAGACTATCGCGTCGCACCGCCTCCGCCACAGCCGTCGTCGTCGTCGTCGTTGTCGTCGCAGCACCAGCTGAAGCAGCGGTCGTCGTCGTCGTCGTTTTTCCCACCGCTGCCGACGGACTACGTTTTCCCCTGCTCGAGCCAGTCATTCCGAACCGTTTACACGTTCGTTAACGGCACGCGTACGGTACACGCGCGTATAACGTTTCCGACACACATCGGTACCGCCATGTACACACATAAATGTGAAATAATAATAATATATATTACGTACGAATTATTATGAATATTTTACCGTGCACTACGAGTGTACTACAGGTATGTTATGCGTGTGAACAGTACACGAAACAAAGGACATAATAATATAACGCTCACACACACACACACACAGACACGAGCGCAAACACGAAAGCGCGCGCACGCAACAATCTGTGGCGCGCACCGTTGTACGAGGAATAATAATAAAAAAAAAAAAAATCGTAGGACTACATAAGCGCGTAGGTACGTCGACGATAACAACAACAACAACAATAACAACACGATAACCGTACAAGATAAACAATAGTAAACGTGTATTATAATAATATATATTGTGTATATATATTATATTTAATAATCACGCGGTAATTCCTCAAGCACGACGTAGGGTACCACACGCCGGGTTCTTCGGTCAAGTCCGGTGTAATATTGTCGTCGATTAGGCTGTGCACGTCGAGTTCCGGGATGGTGGCGATTTGTGAATTCGTGATAAGCGCGATGCGACCACAGAATAGATGAAACCCATCTACTCTGTGATGCGACGATGTTGAATGTCGATGATGTTAACGATGATGATGATGATAATAATAATAGTAATAATAACAACAAAAACATTTACTACGTTCTTCGGAACGCGTGCGCGCGATCGTAGAAATGATGAACAGTGGATTGCGGCGTGCGCGGGGCGGTGAGAAGCAGCTGATCGGTCGACAGCAGCTGTTAACGATGGCGCCGCCGGCCCGTCAGCCTTATCAAAAGGTAAACAAAGTCGACCGCAGTTCTATACACGATTATAAAGAATTATTATAAATAAAGATTCTATAATCGTGGTTATATAATAATGTATAATCACGACAAAACCCTTCGTAGATTACGTGAAAAAATGGCTAAGAAAAAAAACATTAGATCTTCAAGCAGTATAAAGATGTGATATAATGAATAAATGCTAAGTATGTAACTAAACTTATTTTGTTTCAATAATTTATTAACTATAGGCCAGGAATTATTTCTTAAAAGAAACAAAGTCTGATGAATATAATAGTTAAATGGCTAAAGAAGTAAAGACTATTAAAATAAAATTTATTATTATTTCAAAAATATTATTATTAATATTTATATACTATTCTAAATAATTCCGCGCCAAGTTAATAAATTATTGAAACAAAATAAGTTTAGTTAAATCCAATATACTTAGGATTTATTCATGATATCACATCTTTATAATGCTCAAAGAACTTTTTATTTTTTTTCTTAGCTATTTTTAAACGTTGTGAAATCACTAATTTTTATCATGTCATTTTTTCTTTATAATAAGTACATTTCTTTATATTGAATACTTTTTTTTGCAACTTAGTTGGCATATTTATAATAATAAATGCAAATATCTCTTCTTTAAATAATAATTAATAAATACAATTATTTTTATAATAGCTCAGTGTAAACTATGTTGGTTATACCAACGTCACAGTTGTACGCGATGTGCAAACAGTTACAAGCTATAAAAACAGAACCCTGAACCATGCTATAGTAAAGTAATATACACATACACGTTAGCTACAAACGACGGCAGATAACGAAATTACAGCATGGTTATGACTTATGAGTTTATGACCCGGCGACCGGCACCCACCCCATTATTCTAATCTATGGCGCCGACACTCGGTACTGAAACGTCTGAAACTGAATCCGAGCAATCCAGCAGTTGTCATCATAATATTTTCTCCTGTCTAGGCCTCGAGCTGCGCCCACGAAATCGAGTGGGAAAACCGATTGATGCGACGACGACAGCGGTTACCGTGATTCTGAATTTAATATAAATTTCCATTAAAAAGTTCGCACTTTTTTATTTATAACTTAATTTCTAAATGTACGATTTTGATGATTTTTACAAAAGAACGTTTTACACAATATTTCTGATGTTTTGGAGTTTACTAGGAGTTAATTGATGTATTAGGAAATTAGTTATGTCGTATTACAAATTTACCTGTATTTTACACAGCTTAATGGACAACTCCTGCTTCGATATACCGTATACTGTATACACACACCGTCGTGCAGTTATTTTTTTTTTTTTTTTACTTAGCTGTACACGACCGTGGCACTGGATAATAATAACACTATTATTATTATTATTATTATTACTATTACTAAATAATAGTAGTATGATAAATTATTATACAATCGTCAACTAAACTCGAAAGGGTTGTCGGCTATGGGGGCGGAGGACGGTTACCTGCGCTTATAAAATATTTTCCCCTTGGATTTTGTCGTAGGTATTCTACGGTGTCACATCCCAGTGACGTGTATTTACGGTTGGAAGGGAGGACATGGGGGATATATCTCCCCTTGAGCTTTCTTGTCCTATTTATGCTGTATTGTACAATATTGTAAAGGTATTAACAAATATTTCTATGATTTTAAGTACCTAGCTTGATATGGCGTATTAGATGTATATCACATTATTAGGTCAATTTTCTCTATTTAGTATTGTATTAAACACTTATTTTTTTATTGGAAAAGGGTTTTAAATTGTTCAGGTCTTATTTTCACGTTGTCTAACGCTGTGTGAATGTGTAATCACTAATCAATTGCAGAAAATACAAATTGATTGAAAAAGAACTGTTGAATTAGTTGAAAATGTAGCTTGTAGAGATGAAATTTGACGACAGTAAGCGAAAATGATGAAATAGAATTTAGAAATATATATGAGTCGCGAAAAAAAAACTTACAAAAAAAAAGTCTACCAAAAAAATGTTAAAAATGTAAATATTAATATTAATACATTTATTATGCAAATGAAAAAATTAAAATATATACATATTTTTGTTTGTTTTATTGATTGAAAAAAAGATTATACATACAATTATTATTAAAGATAACATTTTCGATTATCTATCTCCTTTAAGCATAGCTTGTGTCGGAGATAGAGAGTAATTAAATTATATAATATAATTATTAGTAAAAGATAAAAAAAATTAAATTCAAATTTTAAGATTCAAAGTAAGATTTTAAATACACATAAAACTAAATAAACAATATTAATGCACATTTTTAAATAATTATTAATTGTAAATGACAAAAGAAAATTATAAAAGTACCTAACATTATATTCAAACGACAAACATAAACAAATAAAACGAACATTGATTAAAATTATTTACATAGATTAAATTATAAAAAGAATTTGATTTAAGGTAAATTGCACAATAACCATTCATTAATAATTTTTTTTTTTTGATTTTTGGTTTTATAGTATAGGTAGTAATTTCTTTTTTATATCATAACCCAATGAATTGAATGTAGTAGGCCCAAGGTATTAGGTAATGTATGAACTTTTGACCACACGTTGTTTTTGCATACTTTACTAATATATCTATAATGCCCTGGTTGTCTTTCATTTTTAATTAACTCTGTATTGAACCACGTATTTCTGTTTGTATCCAACCAAAGTACCACAACTTTTTTATAAACCTACTTAAAAGGCAGAACCTTAAACTCTTTAAAATTTTGATTTGTTGAGCCTACCATAGATTTTGCATCTAAACAGATTCTTATTACTTTGTTTTGTTGAAGTTGTAATGGCTTCAATATTAACAATAATGTACTGTTAGTTCCTTAAAAGGAATAACAGATTGTAAATACTGAAGGTCATAAAATAGGTTTTTTTATATTCAAAAATAATTTCTTTGAGTTAAAAAGATTTACTACATTCTTGGAACTCAGATATTGCTTTCAGTTGTACAGAGTGTCACGAAAGTACGAAATATTTGTAAAAAGTAGACAAGTGTCATCCGCATACGTTATAATTTTACCATCTATATTTAAATTGCATATACAATTATAAAAAAACGGATGGGCCTCACTTTGCAGTACAGTTGGGGGTGGAGTGCACCTCGTTTATAGGATAGGTCATTATTACAATGGATTTGTTAAATTTGAATGCAATGATAGATATCATTGTATACGAATAATGATTCTGAACGGAGTTAATATGTTTGTCTAAATTGTGTATATAATAATATAGTATTTTATATTTAAATTAAATTATAATGCAATTTCGTAAAAATTTAAATTTCAAACAGTCATACAATTTTTTTCTTTTAAGTCTGGTAGACATTTTTTTATATATTTTTGAAGATTAACTTATGGACAACCTAGTGTTAAAATTTTGAACCTTAAATATAAACAGAAACAATTTTATGAATTTTCAACTATAAAATAACTTGCAAATTATCGCGATTTTAACATATTTTATACAAATTTGAAATTTATGGACTTATAAAAAAAATTTGAGTGAAACCATCTCCAATATTTTTTAGTGACGATAAGTTAAGTTTATTATAAACCTTGTATTAAATTTTCAAGAGTTTTAGGTTAGCCAATTAAATTTTATAGATGTTTAAAAAAAAAAAATTTACAAAAATCGAAAAATTAAATTGTCTATAAATAAGTCAAAATACTTTGAAAGCTTAACCATGTATAGAGAACATCAATATAAATATTTGGTAAAAATTTCAAGTTGTTGCGGTTTTTCGTTTTTGAGTTAAAGTATTTTAAAAAAATGTTTTTTTTAAACACGTGAATTTGCGTAAAATTTGCCGTTTTTTCGTAATATTTTTATCGTTTTTTTCGATTTTTTCAAAAAGTTATAAAAAAGTTCGACTTTTGACTTGCCCATGTACCATCTACATTCACTTTTCTTTCAGAAAAGTTGCTGTTTAAGAAAATCGAAGCATTTTTATTGCCCCAAAACGTGATGACAGACACAAAAATAAAAATAAAATAAAAAAAAAATTGTAAAATCAATAGATTCCATCACTCCGTTCAGAATCTAATAAAATGAAAAATATAAACCAAGAACACTACCTTGAGATTAGATACTATTAAAATAAAGAATGTTATCCTAATATTCCATACTTTTCAAAATATTCTGCACATTGCCACTGTCTACTGAAACTCCGGAATGATAATTTTTTTAAAGGATTAAGTTGTATCTTAGGAATAGTATGACAGAAATAAATATTTTATTAGTCGCTAGTTTTTATTTTTATTGAATTACACTATAAATATATGAAATATAAAATATAATGTCACATTGTCACATATTATTGGTTTGGAAAAATGAATTTAATCAACTTGTGTATCGTGTATGTAATATTAATCACTACATTTTTGAGCAATGTGGTGAAGGCTAAGAACAGTAAGAGGGTAAAGGAGCAAAGCCCTCTTCAGGTTAATGAAATATTGTTCAATACATAACCCCCCCCCCCTTAACAAAAATCCTAAATACCCAACTGTCACATTCCTCCGAACGTCAAAATGGATAGAAAAGTTTTTGCGCGTTGTTATAGGTGTATAAACCAGTATTTTCAACCTTTGTATTTGGTGACACCCTAGTACCCTACTAAAACCTTTCTTCTTTTGTGACACACAATAAAATATAATAATAATGAATGATATATTGATATTAAATATTAATGTAAATTGAAGTTTACATTTTAAATTTAAAAATAACAAAAGAAAAATAGCATTTAATATTTTAATACGAAGTTTAAGACTGATATTTCTTACATAATATATCAATACGTACAGTGAATTTTTTTAATCAAAAATGTATCCACTTTATTTTAATTAGTAGCACGAAATTACTGGTTTTTTTTTTTTAGTAAATTAAGAAAATACAAGTCCAGCCATCCAAAGAAATAGATAAGAAATAGATAAGAAATAAATAGAAATAGAAAACTTAACAAATGTAATAATATAAGTATTTGGCTACATATTTGGATGTATTCACAGTGATATCACAGGTTGAAAACATTGGTATTGATGTATAGTGTTTCTATAGGGTTAATCTCCGAATCTCCCTATACCGAAACGGGGTAAAAGTATATGGTCGTTAATATGTAGTACAAACCGTATATCGATTATAGTTTCGGTACATCAGATAATATTCTAACGGGGATACAAAATGGGTTTATGTATCTTAATAATTATTGTGTTTTGTTACTTTTTGTCGAGTACTTTAGATAACAAAATAGTGAATTAGTGAATAATTATAAAAACAGTAATGTTTAAATTCAATAAATAAAAAAATAAAAAGATCGATTCGATCAAGCACACCTATTCCGGTAACTGTAAATTTAAAGAGCGAAATGTATGTGTAACAAAATATATATGCTGCAGTAATTATTATTTTTGAAAATTTTACTTCGTCACAGTATATGATAATTAAAATATAGGTATCTTGTCATTAATATATATTTAATACAATCAATAAAAAAATAATTAATATATATAAAAATTATAAAATAGCCTACTTGGCTTGGCAATAAGTGTACTTGGTACTTGATTCCCATACTTAAATGTAAATTGTCATTAAATTAGTTTACATTTTTGATTATAATCCAATTAAAAATCAAAATACATAAACATAATATTGGTTCTACATTTCTGTATATTTTTTCATTTCATTTCATTTTTTTATTTCTGATTGTAAATATTGTGTATTGGGTACCATAAATGTTTCATACATTAACTTTTAAAATAGCTAACGGGGAATAATAGACACCTGGACACGGCACGTAGAAGTAATTTTTGATTTTTATCTTTTCAATAGCTAAGGTATTCTTTCTAAAAATAATAAAACTGCAAATAACTTTTGGAAGTATTATACTAATATAAAAGGTTGTCATGAATTCCTGATGCACCAATCACTTTTATTTTTATAATGAAACGAATAATTGGATCATATCATTCATATATAGTACAGCTTAAAAATTTAAAAAAGTTAAATAACCTTAAGTTAATTTTACCCGTAGAATTAAATAATCAAAGGAATTGGCCCGTCAGTTATTTCTTTTTTCTGTTAGTCATTAAGTTCAAAAAATTTACGTCACATAAATACTAAACTTCATATAATCATAACTGATTATTTCTACAAATATTTACAGATACAGTTATTCGACGTATTTTACGTTGACCTTCGTCCTTCACTTAGAATCGTTTATCCGATACAATGATTTATCGTTGCTTTTGAGTTCGTACAAATAAATATGTGCAACTTGCGCAACGGACTAAGACTGAATTTTGCCAAATTATGTAATTACTAGTCTTCCTATCATACTGTTTTTATAGAGGTACCAAATAATCAGATCAAAACCGATATTATATGGGTGTTCCAGCTGGGTTTCTCAGACTAATATTTTCAACTATGTCGATGACCTAAAAAAAACATACACTTGATTAATGTTTTCTTAGGTATGAACTATGAGGTAAGTCAGGTAAGATGTATGAGGTAACAGGTAATTATGTACCGAAAACAAATGCCGAGATCAATCCCTGTCCTAAATAGCTGGATGTATAATTACTATATGGACGTGTTCATCAATAACTATATTATATTATAATAACTAAATGTTTTTAATTACATTTTATACTAAAAACATAATTGATTGGGTACGTATGTTAAAAACCATATTACTTTATAATCAATGGACAGTGAAAATAATTTTCTAGTTTTTAACATACCTATTTAATTATAGTAATTGTATGTTCTAATACTAAATATGTAATATTACAGTTTGTCTTAGTATTTTTCTTATGTAGATATGTTAACTATATACTTGTAGTTAATAAATGTACACAAGTTCAATAGATAGTAAGTTAAATCTATTAGCCAGTCAATATCATTTATACAAATAACTTAAGGTTCTAATAATCCCAATGTTTATATTGTATATATATTATAACTATATATGGGCCCCCACACGAGTCATCTCAGTGGGGCTCAGTATTCATATGAATATGAAAAAAAAAAAAATAAATATATTCCTATGCCCTTTAGTATTAACTGTAAGCTAGTATATCAATGTAAGCTATATGCAACTATGCAAGTAATTATTAATAAGCCGAAAACCACAATACCAAGTATGAATATATTATTAAGTATAATAGCATTCAGACAATTAATACTTCGGTAAGTATCTATATTATATACTTATATATAAGGTATTGTATGTACATTATATTACAACTAGTAACTGAAGGACGACTAATATAAAAATTAAACAATAATTTTGTCTAATGTCTACATTTCGTACTGAAATCACCAAAACAAATGGATAATCTTAACACTAGCCGATAAAATTAACATTACCCAACCGCTATGGGCTAATGACTAAATAACATTAGTCTATTTAGCCTAGTTATACAGTTAAAACTATTTGCGATAATAATACAATATTATGAAATTTAAATTTTCAATGAATATTGATATGTTGGGTAGTTGGATAGAGGTGAGCCATACACGTAGTAAGTCAAACAATTGCAAGAATATAAATAATATTGTACACAGTTGTGCAATCATTTTTATATTATTTTTAAATTATTTGAACATTTTTTTTTAAGTCTATAAATAAGTTTCCTCGTAAACATTGAAGATTCTGTTCGACTATCTGTACCGGAAGTTTATAAAAGCAAAGTAGATCCAAGAAACATAATATTTGTCATAATAGTGTCATAATAGTTTGTCATAATATTGATAAAAATCAAAATTATAAGCTTGGAACCAAGCAAAAATTACAAACTTATCCAATTATACGCAAGAAATGAATTTACTGTATGTCCAAAACCTCTCATAAGTACCTATATAAGATATATACCTAATAGAAGATGTTTCTAATAAATCAAAATCATTGACAGAAATTGCAAATTCTCAGTCATTATCAGGTCATGATTTTCAAAAATGTTTTTTTTAAATAAAACATTTAGATGTAAAAGTTTATCTTTATTATGTTATTCAAGATGCCACAACAGTTTAGATCTTGAAAACATTAAAAGATCTGTAGATGATGAATACATTAATGAAGAACTGTAACACCGTATAGGGCGTAGATGAAGATGAAGTAAACCTCTAAAACGTGTAAAAACAGTAACATTAATTTTTATTACACTGTGTGCATTAATTGAATATAATTCTTACTCTAATGCTAATCCTACACTATCGAATGTTTATCAATATTTACTAACTTTTCCAGTAACCTAAGACCCATGTGGTAAGTGAAATATTATTTTTTTACTTTAAAATATTTAAAAACCCATCAGAGGAATTCAATGACTATACCGAGCACTTGAAGTCATTCATGTTGATGCAATGATATCAATTATTGAAAGATAATTTTCTGTAGTTTAGAATGTTTAGAAAATGATTATAAACTTATAAATTAAGTTGGTGAAGAATCCAAATAATTTTCTAAATTACTCTTATAGGAGCATTAGGAACTTTATGCCACTTGTATGGTTTTTATATGTATAAATAATAAACGTTTATTATAACGTTTATAAGGTTAGAGGTATACCTATAGTAAATATTTTAAATTGTATTACTTTATAGTATTTACACATTTTAATTGAATTAATAATGATATTAAATTGTAAACATGCAACATTGCAATGTTAAAACTAAATAATGTAGGTATGTGTTAACTTAATCTGAGTAACTTGATATATCGAAGTATAATTAATGTCTTTTTAAATTAAAATGTGTATAGATAAGCTACCATGACAATCAGCCAATGAGCTAATGGACCGATAACATTTTATTTCCAGACTCCAAGTTAGTTCCCACTGATAGTGGATGACAAAATACAAAGTGATGGCGTGATGTCTACCATCGAGTTCAAAACCAGATTTTGGTTAAAAGACGGACAACTATTGAGAATTTCAAAAAATAAACCCTCCATATAATATTTACTAGAAACTATTTTCTATTAAAAACATCCCTTGATTGCACCAATTAACTAACTTATACTTCTTTCCAAAACTGCGTACATAGACAAAATATTTAAAAAACACACATCATGACAAAACCAATACATTCCTTGTTTTGCTCAGGATCTGAAAAAAGAGTCGTTCAGAAATTAAATTAATTTCTTAGGCTAAATCGCACCATTATGCATTACCATTCATATGTCATATATGTATTTATTATTATATATTTATATGCTTTCTACCGAATACCGTCAATACCGATATCATGCTAATATGCTATCATGTATTAAATATATTTAAATTCTACATGAAAAATTTCTACTCAAACTATGTAATGTGTTTTTAAATTCAATATTTTTCTGATCTCGCTCAGCCAATAAATATACGCTGAACATTAAACATAATATTTTGTATCATTTCTCAAATATCTGGTAGGTATAAAATACTGTATTCATTTTTCTTGGAATAACTTTACTCTAATGGTTGTGTCTATTTTTTTGAAATCGTTTTATTATAATTTTTAAATAAAATAAAATTAGTATGCTTTTAATTTTATTTATAACAATTTGAACAATTATTGTGCATGAATAAATCTTATTCGCCTAAATTCGAATTCAACTATTGCCTACATAGTTTGAATTAAGTTCATTTTAGGAAGTAATTGGAAAATAAAAGGAGTATGCTACAGAATTACTAGATGCGCCATTATAATATAATCCATCATAATGATTAAATTACATCTAGGAGAGTAAATGAGTTAAATGTAGAAGATAATCATATTGCGTCATACAGATTTCAGGTTTAGAATTTTGGAAATGCTTCCATTGCTTCCAAGCAAATATTAATACGTAATATATTAAAAAAAATAAATAAATAAATAAATAAAATTATCCACTGATAGTATAAATGAATATAATATAATATTATGTGCTGTAATTGTTTCGACATGATGAGGGCGCTTTGGTCTAATATATATATCCATATATATAACCTATATATGGATATATATTTTTTTACGTCCTGTGATTTGTAGTGGCTTCGCCTTTCATAAAACCTTTTAAATCACATTGATTTGTCATTTATTTTCTACACATTTATATCTTCGTTGACATTTTATCGAAATGCTTTTTACAGGTATACATTTTTATGATGAAACAATAACCAGTACTATATTATATTTTCCTCAAATCATAATATAATATTCTTTCACGTAAAACTAAAGGTAGTGACCATTGCCAATACGATAAACATTTAATAATCCATTAACCATATAAATTTTTCAATTATCGTACAGTAATCAAGTATTATAATTAACATACCTATAAACACATGTAATTATAGGTACTAGTGGTGGGAACGAAGGCCGATTTTAAGATTAAATGAATAGGTACCTAGATAAATGACAAACGTCAGTGTAATGTCTTGCATGGTGTCCCGCAAGGGATTTTATTAATTTAATGCAAGATGGAGCTATACTTGTAAAAAGTAAACACTCATGGGACTCGCATTGTATTTTGCGCTCATAATTACTTCGTTTGATGCGTGTGATTAAACTACATGGTCACACAGAATAATTTTTGGACATTTTCCTTGTAAATTTAACCTTCAATAAATACCTACATCTCTACCGCGACTGTAATTATTATTGTTTTATACCTGCTACGTGTGGGTATATAATATACGTGGCGCGTTCAACACAATTTTATAAAGCGAAGAAAAAAAAACGTTACAATGCGAGGATATTGTGAGAAAAATGTACGCACGATCGTTATATACGTATTACGTACATACGTTGTATGGACTTGATAATATGTATAATAGAAAAATGTACGATGTTACCGCGAAAACGACCGACCTTGGCATACGCGAGTTCATCATACCCTATTTACTATACACATACGAGATATGTACTGTACGTACTGCTGCAGGTATATAAGTGAGGTAGGTATATTATGTATTGTGTATATTTGTGTACCCGGTGACGGGGGTATTAGCCTGAGTATTAACTGACGTATATTAACATTGATTATAATTTATAATATATTTTGGGGCGCAGAAAGACTATTTACATTGGATAAGAAATTGATATACCCAAGGTGTATAATAGTGTATTGGTACAAAAAAAAAAAAAAAACACGCATTATAATATTATATACTCATAAAATATGCATTGGAACCGATTAAATAATGCGAAAAAAGTAGTTCTGCGCGCGTGTTTAGAACGTATATTATGATTCTACGTTATATTATACACGTATATAAGTGTATTAAATAAATTAATATTGTTGTCCATTCGATTGGACACTGCAAACACGTTGTAGTTAGAAATAATCATTTTTAAGGTGTTCTGTATTCGTGCATACGAATTGATATTTTCTAAATGAGAAGTAAATGCATCACACACGTCATACCACGCGCGCGCGCGCACACACACACACACAATGTACAAATGTACAATAATATTATACATAGGTAGTATATAAAAAATGCAAAGTTTATGGTTTCTATTATATATACGCGTGTGTGCGACTAAAGCACTATTTACAGACGGAATTGTTATGAATTCAAAAAACTTATTTTGGTTCCATTTTCGTATACTTATAAGACCATAAAAACAGCACGACGCCCACATCTACAACAACACTTTTATAATAGGTACTGCACTGTTTACTAAAAACGCGCCTGGCGTACCTATAACAACGATAAAATAATGTGTTCATGTTACCTTAGTAAATACGAATATTTTGTCGCAATATTATTAATAAAGATGGCTCATTATACTAAGTCATGGTTGTATGGCGAATAAACAGTGTATATTCAAAACTTTAACTCATATATATACATACTTTGTGAAATACAGTATTATAATGTAGTAGTTTAAGAGAATAATCAACTATAACATTTTAGTACAGTGGTAAATGTTTAATAATTATTCGAGTTTGCGAGTTGCGGGTATTGTAATATACCGTGAAATAATCGTTGTTTTACCAGATATTAAGTTCGTTGCATTTTTTTCCATAATGTATATATATATAATATATATACATCTAATTTAAACGAGGTATTGATTAACTCTCAATTCCGAGCAGATTGCAGTAAACGTAAAGTTTGATTGCTTAAGTCTTCTTACAGGAATGTGCAGAATATCGTCAGTCTTTAGTTAAATATCTAATCATACCATACGGGAAGTGAATATATGAAATGACTTTCGGCACGCTATTCATACATAGGGTATTATAATTTATTATATTTAAAATATTTACCGTTAGTATATGAATGAACGGAAATTCAGTACCTAAATGTACACAGCTTGACCTCGGACGTCAAACATACAATAATAATAAATGGACACTTAAATTTCTGTATTTCTTAAGACTCTAACAATTATAGATATTATTATATTTAAACAATAATTTCGAAATCATAATATGAATCGAGAAACCATGTAATATAATATTATAGATAACGACAAAAATTGCAACGGCGTTAATGTGTAACAAGTATAACCCTCATCGAATGTTAAAATAATGTTTGCATGTTACATACTTATACAAAAGAATCTAAATAACAAGTAACGATTCGTTTTAATTTTTCCAGTGGTGCATAGTACATAATATAGCTGTAGGTATACGCAAGTATAATACTGCAGCTGATAAATCAATCTCAGTCCCTTTTTTTGAAAAAATAAATTACGCAACCGGATATGTGGTCTGCGGGTACGCGACCGTGGCGGGTGACCAAATGAGACGGGAACCAAAATATCCTGTTTCCACATCCTTCAACAACACGATTTGGGCGTTCTACCTATATACTAGCCCACATGAATAATCGATCCATGTGCGTGAACTACACGATGAAACACAACGGTGGTAGGTAACTATTATCATTATACACGTGTTGGAGAATGTGTTGTGAACATAATAAATTATATCGTGGTATGTATAGCACAAAAATCGCATCACTGTAATAAAACGCCCATGTATACGCGCATATGTAGGTACTGCAGGTTTTATTTAAACGTCTAAAAGTGCAAAACTATAATGCATATTGCATATACAACATGCACTTCTCTTACTCGTCGAACGCGTATAGACACGTGTAAACAAATATTTTGTACAACAAAGTTTACTACGAGACGTCGAAACGAACCTTCTGTCGTACAAACTCTAGATGTATGCCGTTATGTACCTATAACTGCAGCGAGCTGTTATCTTACAGAGTAATTTTTTTTCGCTTAGGGGAATAATAAAAAGTCATCTGCCACGATATTTACGTCGTGTAACGTGCGCTGTTACGTATGAGTGTATGATCTATCGAAAATCGAAAAAAAAATGTGAACCTGATTGCGACGTAAATATTATATATATATATATGATCTATGAATGGAATATTTGTACCTATATTTCCTTTTGTGGCAGCATCGGGGGGAAAAAATAAGTGACAAACATATGGTTTCTTTGGACGAAATATATAAACGCGGAGCAACACTGCAGAAAACCACTGCTGGCGTTTACATCACACTGAATATAATTATTCATCTAAAGACTAAAATACGCGTGGAGAATCTATACTGAACGCCGGGATAAAAAAACGTTCTCTTCGCATTTGTATTACGATTTCAACGTCGCAATGAATTAAATATAAAATGATGTACCTATATACAGGTGGTAAACTGCAGGTAGGTGGGCAAGTATTACGTTTCAAGAAACAATACTAAGATAAATACGTGCTGTTTTGCTGCAGAGCGTGGATAAAATGTTTGAATTTTGTACAAAATATACATTATTTAAAATTGTTATTATATACGCGCATACATTCATCATTTATTTTCAGTAGATCGCGGAAGTTCAACGTATGATCACTACAATAACACGTCGTTTACAAACATTAAAAACGCATTCTAACATAATATATACACAAGACATCAGTGCTGATAAATAAATAATTTGCAATTTATACGAGTACTGCACAAGTCAAATATATATAAATATATGTTTATGTATTGTATATATTGGGTACGTAACACTAAGAATTTTTAAATCGTATAATACGCACGCTATTGCATAGTCGGAAACGCAGAGCTAGGTGGTATACGCGTTCTTGAATATCAATTTCCCGCAGACCAGCGCAATGACGATTACGCTTACGCATAATATTGTAAAGCGGCAGTGCTTCCCCACGATGTCGTCACTGCTCGCAGCTTATAATATCAATTGATCTTAGTAATAGTGTCTCTCGTTTACTAATTATTAAATACTGTTTAGTAAGCATTAATTCTGCAATAATGTATTCGAAATTAAAAAAAAAAAAGAAAATCCCTCTCGGTATATAATACTGCCGGTTTTGCGAGAGGAGATCCTTTATGTTTGAGAGTGTAAAGTGTTGGTTGTATTACTTAACAATTAGTAATTCTAAATTCTAAATGAATTTTAAAAATAATTCATAATTATAGTGACCGTGATCTGTGTAAAATATGCACCGAATAACTCTTTAATCGTAAATATTCCTAACAAATACTACCCGATTTTAATTAACGCTACATCATTGGAATATAATATTATGTTTTTACTTATATTTATCTAAATATTTTAGTTCATGTGTATAATATCGTTGAGCTATCTCTATCATAGTTTATTTATAAATAAGAAGCTATTACATAAAAAATTAAAAAATAATTGTTTATGCATTTTTTTGATAATGAGATTGTTGAGAGAATTTTCGTGTATGATTATTATGTTTGTATTATATTATAATAAACATGGAGGGACGAAAATAGGAAAACAAACGAAAAACCTTATATATATAACTTTCAAGGATAACCATCAGAATTCAAATTACAAATTCCTATCTATAAAACGTTGCTGCGCATCAAGCTTTTGGTATTATAGCTATTGCTATTTGATTATATACTACCTGAAAAATAAAGAAAAACATATATTTAACTATATTTATATTTTGTTTTTAAAATATTTTCCAACCTTCTAAACGCCCTTAAGTACCTATCACCTATGGTGTAAAAACGTTCAACGTCACGGTTTATTTGCCTGCATATTTATATACCATGTGCGTTATAATAGTAAAAAAGAAATTAAACGCAACCTCGGATCTCCATTTATAAATTCATCCGCACCTATTCCACTCCAAATTGCAAAGAGATACCTGCATCATGTTGAATCGTTGAGCCTTGCAAATTCAGTCGCGCCGCTTTCGACATTGCAGTAGGTATATTTATATATATAAACACACCTGTGGGGCTGCAGCTTCAAAGTGCTTATTACAAAAATGTTGGCGAGCGTAATATATTGGTAGGTATGCAAAGGCGAGTTTTATTGGAAGCATTGAAATCGGGTCCGTTGATTTAAAGTTGGACTTTTTTGGCGCCGTGCCTCACTATCGGTTTAATGGCGGCAACAATTACACAGTGTACTATTTATTTTACAGTTATACTTATACGTTATACACCTACATAATATTAAACTAACCCGTTGCTACAGTTGCACTTCTCGACGCCAAACGTCTTTACTACTAATCGCGGCCGTAAATAATTTTTAATAAAATGTGCCGTTGATAATATTCAATTTCGAAAATGTCCTTGTGCGAGAATAGGGACAATTTAAGATTTTTCATTGAGTGGGAGGACTACAATTTTTAAACACAATATCAATACCCTCCAGCCTTTATAAAAAAAATAATAATGGTAGGGCAACAAAAACAATCTAAAATAAAACTTTATAATTTGTGGTTATTCATCTAAAATTAATAAAATTAATGTGAATATGTGATATTTGTTGGATTAAAAATATAATTATGATCAATTTTATTTTATAAAATTATAATTTTAAGTAGATAAGTACCTACCTAATAAAATTTTTATTATTCGTTTTGATCGTAATGTGGATTGACAGAACTAATTTGAATGTTGGGTGGGTTACCCCACCAATTTGCGCTTATGGTTATTAATATTATAACCATACATAAAGGTATATACAGGCATGGTGTTGCGTATATTAAAAAAATGCAATGATTAATACGCGCCATGTTTTTAGGAAAATTCTTTTTATTTTTTATATAAACAAGTAATAAGTATTGTCGATATCCGAGGCGGCCATAATGCCTATTCGAACTCGTGTCCGCACGCATACTCGACTGGTCGTACAGGTATTAGATAAAACTATATTATAATATTATGCCGCCCACTCGTTATCTAAATAATTATAATACCATTTATTATTAATCAATAAAGGCAATTAAGTACATGACACATGGATCTAAATGACTAAATGACTTAAGTCCCCTCCCTTTCAGCCCTATTTTAAGTTTTATTAAATTGATTCCTGTAAAGTAATTGTATTATATCAAAAACATAGTAGATTCTAGTGACTATATTTTAGCATAACAATTGAAATTAAATCATAAAAATGCTATAACGATAAGTAAAACTTTGCAGAATGAGTCGATTAATGTAATTTATCAAGTAGTTGTTGAAGTTTGAACCATCTGGTTCCTTTTTTTACTTGCTTACAACTGTTTGATAGGTATGATTTTTAGATCCTACTGGATTTTCATTTCTTGGATTTCACCCAGAATGTTCAATGTCTTTCCCACATGTCAGTGGGTCTTCCAAGTAGCTGTATTCCATTATAAATTATAATTTTTAAAACAGATGTGATTTAAATGTTAACAGACATTATTATCTTTGTGCAAACATAAATCAAATATCAATTATTTATCTTATGAAGATGAAAAGAAATAGGAGTGTTAAAAGGGGTTTCATATAGGCAACATAAAAAATTAAGCTAAATCTGAATAGTACTAAGTGCACAATAGTTTATCAAGAAAATTGTTTAATTACTCAATACAATAATAATAACTTATTATAATGTGCAATATCATTCTAACATATAAAACTAAAATTATTGCATCTATATGGTACAGGATATCACGAGTTAACTTGCAAGATTATTATTTTACTTGTGAAAGAGAGACTTTTTGATTCTTCAACTCATTTGTTGTTGAAAAAAAAAATGTAAAGTGATCAAACATTTCAATCATTTAAATACTGTATGTTCATGATAGTAATACAATGAAAATAGAATACAATTATTTATAAATTGTATAAAATTTTGTTAGGGACATTATTTCAGTTTTTCAATAGAAAAATTATAATTTTCAGCTAGTCATACCTATCATATATTAATATCCACTGTTTAGGAAAAGTCAACATCAACAAAAAATACTTCCTATCCAGTGATTTACTTAACAGAAACATGTATAAAACAGTAAAATTATAAAAATATTAATAAAAAACAAATATAACTTAAGTTAATATTATCTTATAAGCATTTTTGAAAAATAAGTTACATTAAAAATTGTTTTAACATGTACAAATAGCATATAACATGTTTCGCTATATAATCTGAATATAATTTAAATAAGATTGATTCATGATCAAAATAAATTTTATTACAGACCAGAATTGTTATTATATTTTACATGATACATTTTCAAATATATATTTTGATTTAAAGATACAACTAATGAAATAATATTTAATGTGTGTGAAATTAATAATGTAAATGTAAGAAATTTAATTATTTTATCAACACAAGATTAAATAAATACATTACTTAACTAAAAATAACTTTTTCATTTTGATTTAAATATAGACTTTCCAGTTTCATTCACAGGAACTTACATTTCTGATGATACAACATAGAAATGAATGATATTACATATTCCATTCAAACATAACATGTGTAATGAGTAAGTATATAGTAGCAACAGCAACACTACCCAACATTACTGGATATCCAACTCTGCCAATAATAAAAAAATAAACATATTATATTATCATACCTATAATAAGTAAAGATAGCCTAGTTTAAAACCATCGATAGATTGTATAGCCAATAATCAGTCATTTGATCTATAGATACATAAAACGGAGTTTATATAAGTCATTTATAACCAATTTTGTTTTACTGTAGTAGATAATCTAGTTAAATATTTTTTACAATTTTCAAAACTAAAATGATGCAATGCATACATGGAGACATTTTGTTATACAAGAAATGGTTTAAGAAAATCTTTTATTATTTTTTTAAAAGCAAACGAGGTTAAGTATTATAATAACTCAGATATACTTCAACAATAATTCAATACTGAATAAATAATTGTTTGTAATTAATTGTTGAATGAATCATACACCAATATCAACAATTATTATTAATAATATAAGTACCTATGTTATGTAATTGTTTTCTAAAAACAATATAAAAAATAAAACTATTTTCAATGAGTGACTAATCTAGATACATCATGTTTAACCAGTTAAAAATTATCTAAAATAACTGGAATATACTTCTGAAAATAACAATGTATTAAATAAACTTAAGTTTTAAGAAAAATTTAAAATTATTTATAGTATTTTAATTACTTGAAAAATTGCATAAAAGACATTCGGTATCCGTGTTGTTCAGCTACTCCTGCACATACCATATTACATGAAGCAGCAATAAGAGTTCCATTCCCTACAGTAAAAATTTAATTAAATCAATTTCTAATAAATAAGAGTAAAATATTTTTTTTAACCTTACCACCAAGACAGCCTCCAAATGCTAAAGCATAGACCAAAGGTTGTAATGATAATTCTAGTTCATGATTTTTAGATAATGAAGTAAGTACTTTAATCATCATAGTAGTTAATGGTATATTGTCAACAAACGAAGATACAATAGTTGAAACCCACAGAATTAAAATAATAGCAACAGCCAGGCGATATTCTTTATCTACACTCATAATTACCATTTCTGTTTTTTTACCGACCCATTCAATCAAACCTAGTTCTGATAAAGCCTAAAAATCAATAATTAATTTTCCATCTTCTATTTTGTAAACGGATATGTATTTTAACATACTCCAATCAAAATGAACAAAGCAGCGAAGAATGACAAGGTAGCCCATTCAATTCGACCAAGTACACATTCAATATCAACGTGATCAGCAAGTATAAGTAACAGCAGTGTTCCAAGTAAAGCGATCCATCCAAGACTAAGATTTAGTTGAGGAATTGAATGAAGGCAGAACAGAGTGATAACAAACCCTAATGTAATAGCACATTTCCATAGAAGGCTTTTATCTAAATTACTATCCTGAAAAAGTACAATAAATATTAATTCAAAAATTATATTATTAAGTATTTATCTCCTTACCTTATTCAAGAAATCTTTAATAGAATTATCATAGGATTGTAGTCTGCAAAGAACATTTAGATTAATACAATTCAAATGTTCATAAAGTTGAAGAGTATATACATAATAACATCAAATTTTGATCAAAAATCTAGATGTAAAAATGTGACTAATCATCTATCGATACACAGCTCAAACCACTGAATAAATTGGGCGGAAATTTGGTTTACAGATAGCTATTAAGACGTTGGTATTCGCTAAGAAAGGATTTTTGAATATTCAATTCCTGAAGGTTAGGTTAGATTAGGGATTTGCAATTAGTAAGAAACCGGGCTGTACAGGAAAAGTATAGTAAGCCACAATTACATATTAGATTAAGGTATATATACATATTAATAAATTTATAATTATATTTTAAACATTATTTATGACAGAATAAGCATAAACACCACCAAACGCAAACGGATGGCTGCTGTACCGTTCATTTTTCCTCGGAGCTTAAGCCTATATGTAAGGGTAAGTGGCAGTTGTATCTGATTGAAGGAAACTCCCACCCCAATCACAATGGTGTCATTTTCATCATAAATGTATAGTGATAATGTTTTCATATAATGGCAATAAACATAAAATACTAAACACGGATGTAAATAAAGTAAGTTCCATGCGATAACCATGGGGTTTACAAAAAAATTTTTAAAAATCATAAAAATATTTAAAACAGAACAATCTAATTTGAACAACAACATATACTTTAATTAGTCTTAAATATAATATAAAAACAAACGATTAATAACTATAAAATATCCACACTCTAAAATACATTGTACTGTAAAAAACAAAAGAAACTCATGAAATCCCATACTAGTTTACTAGTAGTACTAGTAGTACATTATTGATATTAATCATTTAGGTATCATTGCTTAAAATAATTGTCACTGGGTTTCAACCTATAGATAAATTTAGTACACTCCATTTCACATTTTCACAGCTCATTTATTCTAAATTTATTTTATTATTTATTTTAAATACATTCGCAAATTTAATTAAAAATACACAGTTTTGAAAAGAAAGTTAAAATTAAGATAAACCAAATTTCATAATTTATTCTACTTACTTATTAATGATAAACATGATTCAGAAACCCAAATACTAAACTAACCTAACCTTGAAGATGCTGGAGCAATTAATGTGCCATCAGTGTTGGGCAAAATTTTAACTAAATAATTATTCAAATGATTTTTTTTTACAAGTATTCAAATAAAATGTATTAGACTAATTTGAAAATATTTGAATAAAAAACAATTCAAATACTTTTTTCTATAATTATTTGAATATATTTTTATTCGACTAATTTTTGATTATGATTATTTTACTACATTTCAAACATATATTTTTGAATAATTAACAAAATAATATTTACAAAAATTATTCAAAAATCTATGTTTGAAATTCAGTCAAATAATAATTTATTTGAATAAAATGTTATCTAAATAAATTTGAATAATACCCTACTCTGTGTGCCATGAAAACTATTAGTTTCAAGTTATAATTATATTAGGTGTATATTATATTTTAATATTCAATATATTAAGTTATTGATATCTATTATGTTAAAAAAAAACAATAAATACCTTTCAGCAGGTATAATATCAATTTTGGAACCTTTAAGAGTATCTTTAAGTTTTGAAAATAACAATTTGCACTTTTTAAGAAGTTTATCTCGAACAACTCCTTCTTCTTTTGAGTATGAAGACAATGAAGATGCTGCTTTTTGCCAAATTGCTAACTCCTGTCTTAATTCTAGGTATAAAAAATTATTATTAGAACTAATATGAATTCAATGTATAACTATTGAGTTTTTAATTGTTTTAAAATCGATAATAATACCTACAGTCATGTGTTTATATACCTAAATAGTAAATACAAACAATTAATTTAATTATTTTAGATTTTATACCAATTATCTTTGAAAAAATAAAATAAGCATATGACATTAAATATTGGGTTTGTGTAAGACACAATATTGAAGATGGATATATTTCAAGAGGATATTTATTGTTTAGGTTGTATAATTATTATTAATTGTGTTAATATTTTTAGCAATAATATTTTAAAATTATTTTCCAAATGTTTTAAAAAATAAAACTATATTTAACAAGTTAATGTAATAATATAATAAACAAGTGTTATTTATTATATGATTTTTTTGCTGTTACAAAAGCTATGATTAATTTTATTTGTAATGAATAATCAAAATATTGAAATTTTAAGACAAGTTGCCTGTAGCAAACACAAAGATATGAAAAGACAAGAATGGAGAACTAGATTTTCAACAAGGAAAGACCTTAAGTAGAGAAAAAGAAGAAGAATTATAAGAATATTCAGTTTTTATTAGACTAATAAATTCTTTTAAGTTATTTAGTTTTAACTAATGTATAATAAAAAAATAGATCAAAATTAATTTAATAAAACGATTTATGTACCTGTAACATTTGAAGGTTCAGTAAATTTTAAATCTTGCATATTACGGAAAATATACCTTAGATGTAAATTTACTGTAATGAATATGATAGCCAAACCAATACCCATGTGCATTGAAAATTTTGTAAAAGTAATTCCCTATAAAATAATAATGTCATATTTCAATTTTATCATCATTCATTAATAATTAGATTACTTACACTTGCAATAACATCTTTGTTTGTTCCAATTATAACATTCGGTGGATCACCAATTAATGTTAAAGCACCTCCTAAATTTGCATAAAATATTATACACATAAGTGTTGGTACTGGATTCATTTGCATTACTTCACATAACCTTCAATAACAGTTTGTTTATCTATTAATACAAGTACAATAACGAGCAATAAAACAAAAAATTATTTTTCATAAGATTACCTTATTGTTATGGGTGTCATTAAGAGAATAGTAGTGACATTATCCAAGATAGAAGATATCATAGCAGTAAAAAAACATAATGTATTAATTAATGGCCAAACTTTACCCTTGGTTACCTGAAAGAGATATAAATTTAACACAATTAGCATTATTTAAGCGTAAACCAATTGTTTATCTATACTTTATAGGCTACAATTGCCAAGTAGTCGAAAATTCCTGTTTCGGATAAAATACCAACAATGACCATCATACAAAAAAGAAGAAGTAATGTTTCAATATCTATCCAAGAGGACAGTTCATCTTTTGTAGGTCTCTAATAATGAATAACGCATTTAATTAATACATATAATTAATAAATTAATACATAATATATATAAATTAATTAATACATATAAATCAATGAACATTTAATTATATACTTCATCTAAAAGAGCTAGTATGGAAATTGAAGTGGTAGCTGCTAATATTGCTGCAATTGATTTATGTACAACCTAAAATCAATAAACAATCAATACTTGGATATTTAAATAGAAAATAATATATCTCTGTATCCAATGTTTTGAACTATCACAATATAAGATACAAATTAAATACAGTATAATAAAATTAAAAAAATATTTACTCACTTCAGTTATAATTAGTATATACAGACCAATCAATACAAGAGCAGCATAAATAATACCATATTCTGTGTTGATGGGAAACAAATCATATGACAATGCGAGAGGAAAGTTAGTGCTCAAAGTAGTATTCATGCAAAGTTTAGTTTGGCCATGGATAGTGTAGCTGAAAAAATCTAATTTGATAACAAATCCTTGGACACTAGTTATAAGTATTTAAATCTTACTCATTAGACAAGTGATTTATTTTCAAAATTTGATTATGATGCATTTCAGGAACTACTTCAACTAGTAATTCACTGACAATAGGTATAGACCATACTTCAGTGATATTCTTTAGACAGTAAAACAATAATAGATTGTAGATTATTAATTATTAAACATATAAGTATACTTTATTTATATATTAAACATATATTCAATATGCATTATTTATGTTAAACCTTAATAAATTATTTTTTATTAAATAAACATTATTGAGTAATCAATAAGAAAAATAGACATACCTTAGAATGTTTTTCATTATTATAATTCAATCCTAATTTTGCAGACATATCATACATGCCAGATGGTTCAAACTCTACCCAAATATTAAAATAATGTGTCGCTAAAGAACTATAATAATCAGGCATAAAAGCTCCAGCCAGCACCAATTGTATTTTATTTGTGTTGGGTACATGGTTTTTATATATTATTTGTGCTGAAATATAAGTATAAAAATTCCACATAGGTATAAATACACGTGTATAAAATAATACTATAATAATTAAAATCATACTTTTACCATACTTTTAGTTTCATTTGGAGCCAAAGTCATTTGATGTACATCATCTACTTTTCTTTCTTGTTTTGCCATAAGAACTACCTTTGGATCAGAAAATAGTAATAAAAATAAAATGAAACCATATATTATTTATGAATAGCTTACAGTACAAAAGAGCCAAATGCATATGAGTAAAATTGAAACAGTATATTCTCGGCCAGTTTTTTTATTTCCGTGCAAGAATGTTTCTGCTGAGGCCCTATAAGAAAAGAAAACATTGTAATAAAATATATAAAGAGTTAAATAATCATACTAACTTGTCACACAACGATTTAGATGCAATCTTATGAGATGGCTTTTCACATTCATCTTGTCCTACAATAGTAACTGTAGATGATGGGTTTTCAAATCTTGAAAGCACAAACATAAAAAAAATTTAATAAAAGGAATGATTTAATTTTGATATCACTAATTAAATAATTATATAGAAGTACATATAAGGTAAAAAAACTAATCAGCTAATCAGCAAATATTGTGTAATAGGAAACCATCGTGCACTAAATCTATAACAACTAATTACTAATAATTTTTAAGTAATAAGTAATAAAACACATCAATGAATGTGTTGTTTTGATGAATATTTGGTTGCCTACTATATAAAATTTATCGACATATTATCTAATATTTTGATTTAGATATATAATATATATATATATATATATATATATAATTTAATATTCAATCATTATTTTGAGTAATATTTAATTTTAATAACTTTGTATATATTTACATACACACTAGTCTAAAAATGTATCAATAGAATAATTGATTTGTTATTAAAAAATGTCATCAGTGAAACAGTCAGTTTTTATTTTAATCATATTTTTCTGATAGATGAATGATTGAATATTCAGATTCACGTCAGAGATAGTATTTAGGATAACATGAAAGAATTATGTTTATTCAGCATTAAGGGTTTGTCACCCATATAAGACAGTTAACAGGTACTTCACATACATAAGCAGAATCAAATTCTTTCCCTAGACTTAGATATTTGTTAGATTTCTGTCCATATACTTGTATAATATTTGCTGTCTCTCCTCCAATTACTATTTAAATAATTGAAATTTAATTGATTAAATGGCATTGGATACATTCACAGTAGTCTTTAATATATGATTTATCAATGATATACATATTGATGTATCCCTACTTGTAAACACGGGTCAATTACTGTTGATTGCTATTATAAAAATTCTTATTGATGGATAGATTAATTCTTCATACAGTACTCCTACCTAGGAGAGTTGAATCACCCATCACCCCCTACAAATAAACCACTGCAGTTCGTAGGTGTATAGTTTAAGAATCAATAAATAATTTATGTCTAAAGAAACTTATGATGATAATTTTTTATACAAAACAAAAAAAAAAGTTGCTTGAGATGCCTTTCCATAGTTACTTATACGATATACCAAATTACTATACAAACCTTTGATAATTTATGTTGGAGGGGTTATCGTCAGTTCTGGATTTCATTTTTTGGAAAGCAGAATTGTTTTCACTAGGTTTAGATGGCCGCTTCCACAAGATCATAGTACTTGTCATAGACTACAATCTTTCGGAAGAAAAATATATGTAACATAAAAAAAAAAAAGATTAAATGTATGGGGAAAAAAAAAATGTTAAATTCAATAATACAACATAAATAAAGCGAACAACACGACAATAATTAATAATATTATATGAATTATTTATTGTGTGATGCAATGTTTACTTACATGGATGACGATGGGCTGCCGTTCGAATTATTGTTTCGTGCGTTCATTGGTAATGGGCGCCTATGGTATCTATATGCACGATGATGGTGTACCTAGGTCGTACGGTGAGATGAAAATAACATATTACAAAGAAAACAAAAAAAAAAAATTCAAAATTCATAATGTATTTAGATTCTCTATTTGATTACGTGACAAACCGTAATTTGTCGACAGCACAAGATACACATTGGCAGTATATTCTGAACGTGATTTGTGCAGGTACACGCGTGATAGCCAACAGGTACAATAGTGTGTCCGTGCGTCGTCATAAAGGAGATAATGAAAATATAAATTATAATCTATTCAACCATCCACAACTTAAATATTGAGCATTTAAAAATAACATACCTGATAAAAACGTCTCGAGTGACACGGTATTTCCATTTTATTAGGGCGAAATTAGTGTTAAAACTTTTAAGTTATAAGTTTATAACAAATCGCCGCCGGTATCTCGACAATAATCGACGCACTCGTTGAAACTTGAAAGCCTATTCGGATTCCGTGTATAATATTGCGTAGGCACGTGTATTCGTTGCTGTTAGCTGTTTGAACAGGTGGCCCGGCCCGAACTGATGACATTTCACGGGAAAACGAATGAAATATTAAAATACCATAATGCGTCGATATTTTTACCGAACATTATCTCCAAATTCACGAATTTAATAAATATTTTATGAACAAAAAAAAGGATGAATTTTAATTTAATTTAAATTTATTTTAGTTCATTTTAATTATTTCATAGCAGCATGAGTTATTGTAGAAAAATATTATCACGCCGTTACGAGTAGGTTCTATTTTCATGTTTACGAAAAAACTAAGAAATTCAAGTGCGATCCATAGAATTTCCACTTATGGATTTAGTGGTCTGCATTGGCGCCCGGAGGGGGGGGGGCAAGACGGGGCATCTGCCCCCCCCCTGGAATTCAAATAAAATGTTGAACATTTTAACTTTTATTTTGATTTATAAACATTTCATCAATATTTTTACTTTACTGTGTGGGGTTGTTGATTGTAAGAACACTAATCACAATATATTTTAAGACATACAAAATAACGCATATTAGTGTATTACATTAAATACGGTTAAATTCTGTGAATTTATATTAATGGCCTAGTGCAGCGTTTCTCAAACTGTGGG